>CM062804.1:930529760-930825879 GCA_031772625.1 Pinus tabuliformis
ATAAAGACTAGCAATAGTTAGATACTCAAGAGACAGATGCATCATACTGATCACAATTGATTCAATATTTTGGATGCTTATCAGTTGCAGCAACAACAGATGGAGAGGGAGTTGCAGTGCAGATGCAGTGTTGGCAACAGTTCAGCAGGGCCAATAACAACACATATGCAACGCATATTAGAGTTGCGTAGTAGTTGGTGGGAAGAAACAACCATACATCAACAACGTGACAGGAGGTGGTGAAGAGATAAGGTGTTGCTTCAGTGGGTTGTAGCGCTATAACACATTCCTCACTAAGAGGGTGTTAGTTTTTGTAGTATCGGATATGCTCTAGCCATGGAATTTGGTGGAGAGGCTAGAATACATGTATTCTCCAAAACCCAGAAATTGTTTCTAGAAATTCCACCTAGAGATGACTTAATTAAAATAATTAATCAGTTTTTAATGTTTACTAAGTCTAAACTTAGGGAATATGATTAATTAAAAGGTATTAATTAAGTCACGGTGAGAAACTTCTAGGAAAAAACATGGATTGAGTTCTAGTTAATCTTAGCCATCTATTAAGTTTTAATCATGGTCGTTGATGTCTCAACGGGTGATTATAAGAAAAAAATCGATGGGGCTTGGAGAGGACACAGTTGCAGAGTTCGATTTTTCTGAGAAATCGATTTTCGGAGTAGTAGTTGTGTGTTGCTCGAAGTGATTTAGTGAGGTCGAAGCAGTGAGAGAGGGGCCAAGATAGTGAGGCAGAAGGAAGCTTTTCCAGTTTTGGTGAGTACATTGCAAAGAGGTAGCACAGATCCCTTTTGGGGAGAAGTCGAGATTCTGAGCCAAAAGTTGGGCAAAGGGTCCGGAGGCAAAGAGTATCAGTTTCCCAGACAACAATTTATGAGATAGTGAAAGGAGACACAATTCTGAGCTTGTGGGATGTAGTAATTACCTAGGTTGATGCAATGATTGCGCAAAGGGAGCAAGGAGAAACTTAATTCGATTGAGGTCAGTGTGGGATCGCCTGTGGAGAGAGAAATTTTTCTCACTAGTCATTATTGCCAATTATTTCTCTATTTGGATTGGTAGTTTAAGAATGCATAGTTTGTATTTGGATTTTCACTACTACATAATATTAAAACCCTTGGTTGTTGCACCGGATTTCTCGAGTTGGGTTTTTCTGGGGACTTAGTCTAAAAATAACGGTGTCATATTATGTGTGCATCTATTTCTTCCAACGTTTTTATTTCTTCTGCGGTATTTGTTTTGTGAAGGTTGCAGTGTATTTGTTTCGATATTTTCTGTAACACACATCAAATAATTTGTTTGATTAAATTAACAAATAGAAGAAATAACATCAGTTGTTGCAATAGGATTTAGGGTTTGTCAAATTTTCACAATACTCACCTCCATTATCACTCATGAGAGCCTTCACCTTCTTGCTTGTTTCTTTCTCAACCAGTGCTTTGAATTCTACAAACTTGGAGAATATCATCCTTCTTCTGCATGAAGAAGATCTAGTACTTCCGTGAGAATTCATCAATAAAAGTGACAAAAGAATTGTGCCTGGAAGTAGAAGCTGTCGAGAAAGGTCCAAAAACATTAGAGTGGATCCTTTTAAGGAGTGCATGTGCTTTGTTGTCCTGATCATGGAATGTGGCTTTTGTGTACTTCCCCAAGGTACACCCTTTGCATGTATCTTGCTGCTTTAGTGCTCCTTTTAGGAGGTCTATGGTTATTTGTTGCATGATCTTCAAAGCGCCATGATGCAAATGGCCAAGTCTTTTATGCCAAAGTTCATCGACTTTGCGACTTTGCATCTTCTCCGCCTTTGCGCTCAATGAAGCACAATCCTCCACATCTAGCTTGTACCATTCCACTTTACCTGTCCCATGGCCATGTGTCTCAAGAATGATTTTATTTTGTTGAAGATCACATCATAACCACATTCTTCCAAAACTACAACAAAGACGAGATTTTTCTTTAGACCCAGAATAAACATCACATCCTTGAGTCTCAGAGGGGAGCTAGACTCCCTTTGAAAGGTGGCTGCACCAATCTTGGTCACGTTGTACCTTCCATCATCTCCCATCTCAATGTGCATATGGAGATATTTCTCCTCCAAATCACTGAAAAATTATCTATTCCCCATCATATGGAATGAGACACCATTGTGCAAGTACCAAAAGCTCCCCATCATTGTGTTGGCTATGCATGCAATGAGAGTAAAGTCAAGCTCGAACTGTGAAGCGAAAGCTTCACCTATTGCTCCTCTTGAGGTCTTATTGCTTGTCTTATTGTGTGGCAACTTTGTGGCATAGTGCCCGGATTTATGATAGTGAAACCACTTGATTCTGGACAAGTCTTTCTTCTTGCCCTGCTTGACTAAATATTTCTTTGGATAGTATTTCTTCCATTTCCCCTTCTTTTCCTTTCTAGCCAAGGCACAATTTTCTTCATCCTCGCCCTTGGATGAAGTCACATCTCTTGTATTCCACCATATTTCCTCCTGTACCAAATCAGACCATATGTGTTCCCAATTTGGTAGTTTCTTCCTCTCATTCATTGAATCTTGGTAGTTGTGCCAACTCTTGGGAAGGCCTAGAAGGGCTAAGCTTACCAAATCATCTTCCGCAATAGTAACACCAACTTGACCAAGTTCATCACAACATTGTGTGAACCTGCTCAGGTACTACGAAATAGTCTTGTTCTTCTACATGTTGATATTTCGAAGTTTATCCTTGGGTGCCAACCTCTTATGGTCACTACTATTTTGGAAAAAAAATTTAGTGCTTGCCACATTGCATACAAAGTCTCTTTCCCGTGGATCTTTGAGACAATATGGTCTCGTACTCCCTCCAATATGATTCTCCTCACTTTGGCTACACACTTCCTCCATTCTGCTAGATCATGAGCATCAGTTGCTGCTGGTTTCGGGATATCATTATCAATGAATTCCATCAATCCATTATCATCCAACACTACCTCCATGTGGTCCTTCCAAGCAACATAATTTGATCTTCCCTCAAGGGCATACTTGAATCTTAATCCATAGAAAGCCATCCTTCTAGCTCTGAAGAATTGATCCTGCAAATTCGATCCTCCTGCAATATCAACTTCAAAATTTTTTCTCTATTGTTAATCCTGCTCTGGTACCATGTAGAAATTAATGTGTAAATTCGAAACTGCTCATGAAATTTACTAAATCACAAGACTCAAAGCTACTCTACTGATCTGCGGAATTTAATTCACCATATGAAACACAAATCATAGACATGCAAAAAAGGAAACATCACACATGCACAAAGATTTTCTAGGGGCAAGCAACTACTCAAAACCCCTTCCTATATGTATTGCATTAATCGGAGAATAGAGATGAAGTACATATGTTTGCTCAAGCCTGAACACAACTTGCAAGTGTATAGTCTATCCCCCTGCTCGACTGACTGACTTTGGCCAACACTTAGCCAATTTTCAAGCCCTCCAAACTCCTATTTCCTTGCACTATTCCTTGAGGAAATTAGCCCCTATTATTTAGGAAATTCCCTCAATTGGATTGCACAATTCCTCTATGTCCTTCCTCTCACTGCATGCACTACATGTACACATTGGAATAGTCTACAACTGATAGTACATTACCTTGGAATCTCCATCTCATTTGGGTAACTTGAATTCTCTGCATGCATCAATTATTTTGGGTTGATTAATCAGTTAATTAGTTGATCACTAAGTGTGGTTGAAGTTCCGCTTCCATAACTTGACCTCCACTAGTTCTTCTAACAGTTAGAAGTTTAACTAACCATAACTCAATTTAACTGAAATAGATTGCTACAAATTAGCAATCAATCACATTGAATTGAACTCAAACTTCCCCAACTCGAATTAACTAAGTTAACTAAGTGACCAGTGCCATGTCACCTCAGTGAACTACCTCCAGAATTTCTACTAAAATGGAAATTCAAATTTTCTCTACTTTCACCAACTTAGAGTCAAACTAAGATTTTCTTGCTGCATTTTCAACAATATCTCTTACTCTTAGTGCTTTTAGGAAAATGTTGCAACTCAAACATATCACTAAATTTCTAAAGTTTTCATAGGTTAATATTTCTCAAGTTCACATGGTGGTGGGTTTTATATCTTAATAAAATAGTTGGCGCAATCCAAATTAGAAGCTAAAAATATGCACAGAGTTGAATGACCCCTATAAAGAAATGACAATGATTGTTTGCCCATCTAATTAGATAAAAGTCTATGACTTGCATGATAAATATGTGGGATTTTAACATTATTATGCCCTACACAACAATTTTGTTTTTCAAAACATTACATTGTTTAAATCTTAAACCAATGCCTTAGCACATACATGTGCATTATATTTTTCATAAAATGTAACCTACACTATTATAAAAACTAGATTTTTGCACAATCATGCAAATTTATAATAACTAAAAATTATATATTCCAAAACTTAATTTAGTTCTTTTACTTTTCAATTCTTGTACTATATTCAAATTAGTTTTGCAATCCCCGGTAATCATTCATCCCAGCAACATATATTGCCACTAATGTTTCATGAGAAACCATCATGATTGTACATCACCACACTGCCCCTAATGTTTCATGACAGACCATCATGATTGTGCATCACCACCGCCTCCGCAATAGGAAACGTTAAGGTAGAACAGGTCCTCCATACCGGGCAACCAGAGGTTTGCAACAAGATGGATGGACCAAAACCTATTATCCAGAGATTTGTTCAGAAACTCTAAGATATGTCAGATCTCTCCTATCTCAACTCACGGATGATTCTATAGTCAGGAAGAAAAAAGAATGTTAAAAAAAAAACAATGCACACTTACATTCAAAAACTTATGTTGGAATTGTAAATTTTTCTTCTTTGAGGGGTTTGGACTATGTCCTAAAACTGCTTCTACTTGGCTAAGAAATTGTTTTTCTCAGACGTAAGGAAACAGGTTAACAGCCCAAGACCCAGAGGCATTTGACAGGAGTGAAAGTCTGCTCCTTACGGACCACCAGCGGATTATTCCAAGTGGCGTGGTTTTCCTTGAATAACGGTGATGAGTCAGCCTTCATTCACGGATAACAGCTAGAGATGGTTGTCCTCACTGCGGTTTGATAACTGAGTTATGATAGGTTTTCCCACCTGTATAAAAAAATTCTTCCTCGGTCTAATATCTCTGGCTAAGCTTCCTGAACTATCTTCTCAGTAAAGAAAGGGAAAGGCACATGCTGGGATGGTTTCACGATGGATTTATTTCAGATTGTGGGAAATTTCGAAACACTTTAGAAGCAGTTGAAGAATCTCGAAATTATAAAGCAATGCTAGGGGCTTTAAAATTGACCTTTCTAACCTTGATTCCCAAACAAGATAAAGCTCTAGATCTTAACAGTTTCAGACCTATCTCTCTATGCAATTCAGTTTACAAAGTTATTAGTAAAATTATGGCGGACCAGCTGGAATCCCTCCTCCCTTCCATCACTTCTTCATTGCTCACAGGAATCTCTGATTGTCTTGTTTTAGTACAGGAACCAGTTCACTCTCTCAAAAGCTGGAAAGAGGATGGCATGTTTTTGAAGTTCGATCCAGCGAAATCCTATAACAATGTGCATGGATTTATTTGTTTGAGATTCTGTGTAGATTGGGGTTTTTCTTATCCTGGATTTATTGGATTTCAAACTGCATTTTTTCAGCCACCTTTTCAGTCCTAATCAAAGGGGTTGCACTGACTTCTTCAGATGATTCAGACCCGCTCTCTCCTTTCCTTTCCATTATCATGATGGAGGTTCTTGGTAGAGCTTGATCTCTTCCTAGAAATGAATATTTTCTATAAGGAATCAGCATTTCCCCAAATTTACAATCAGTCACACATTCCCAATTTGTGTATGATGCTGTTCTCATGGAAGCAGCCGAGGGAAAGAAAGCCAAAGCATTCAAACAAATTTTGGACGTTTTGGAAGCAGTATTTGGACAAGAATTCGGCATAAAATTCGACATATAAAATATATATATATATATATATATATATATATATATAATTTAAGTTTAAGCAGCTTAAAAACACATTTAGCCACAATTCTTTACAAATAAATAATGTAGATTACCTAGCCAAAAAAATAACCATTAACTTTCACTAAATCCATATTAGACAATTAAAATTTATTTTGCTTAATCAGCAAACGAAAAGACAGGGTTCTCTTTCTCAAACCCAAATCATCATGATTGCAGAACTCATGGGCTTCCAAAGTGAAGAAACCCCAACCCCCCAACCAAATATCTTGGCTTCCCACTCACAACCACAGGAGTTGGGAGAATAAAATGGCACTCCACCAGCTCAAATATCATAAAATGAATTGATTCTTGGTCCCAAGACAGTGCTCTCTGAAATTGAAAGGAAGTGTAGACACTTTCTTTGACAAGTATACCCAAGAAAAAATTCAACCTGCAACCATGGTTGAAACTTGAAAGTAACAGAACCCAAGTGGACTGGCATGTTTGGCTTCAACACCTGACCTAATGAACAAAGCCTTGGCTGCAAAAATCACCTGGAAATTTCTAACATCTAACCCAAGAAAAAATTCAACCTGCTATCATGGTTGAAACTTGAAAGTAACAGAACCCAAGTGGAATGGCATGTTTGGCTTCAACACCTGACCTAATGAACAAAGCCTTGGCTGCAAAAATCACCTGGAAATTTCTAACATCTCCATAGCACTGTGGTGTAGGATCCTAAAGCAGAAATATCTCCCTTCAAGCCATCCTTTATCCCCTTTACAGGACCAGGTACCAAAGATCTGCTATATGGGACAACGTGATCAACTGCACGGATCTGTCCGAAATTGGCACATCTTGAGGGAAATTGGTGAGGACAATATTTCTTTTTGGTTACATCTTGGAATGCACTCCACCTTTCGCTGGAAACATGGAACTATAGTTTGAAGGCACATTGATAAATGGATGCATTAAGGCTGCAAAAAAGTATAGGCATCAATCAAATAATTGTGGAAGGTGACTCTAAAATGATTATAGTTTCTCTTCACAATTCTTCTCCCAACCTATCATGGGAATCAATATCCTGTGGGGAAATGGGCCTGGAGAGAAAAAATATGGGCATCAATCAAAAAATTGTGGAAGGTGACTCTACGATGATTATAGATTCTCTTCACAATGTTTCTCCCAACTTATCATGGGAATTAAATTATCAATACCCTGTGGGCAAATGGGTTTGGAAAAAATTATCAGGTTTTGACTCAATCAGGTTCAAACGTGCCAGGAGATAACCCAAACATGCTATTGATTGGCTGGAAAACAGAGAGATCACCTCAAAGCATCATTTCTCTGTCAGTACACTCATTGATAATGCAGAACATTGGAACACTATCATTTCTCTGTTAGTACATTCATTGCTAATGCAGACATTGGAACACTAGCGGATTCAATTGGTGTGCAAGGGAGTCATCGTTACAGGATGATGCCCATTTGATGCCGAGGACAATGTATCGTTTATTTCATCATTCCATCATACAAATAAGGCAGAGGCAACCCTTTATTTATTCCCAATAGCAGGAGCCTTCACCATGAGATCAGAACATCAACATCTAGTAGCTCAGGCTGGAGCAGCGTGAGGAGTCCAATTCTGGGACAATTTTTAGATATCCTGAGATGCAGTCACAGGAATCATCCTCCGCAGCGCCATGGGATCCATCAATTGATGGACTCATCGCTCTCATCGCTCGGATCAATCAATCAGATGGCCATCCAGATCAACGAGATCAATTCCCATTACAGTGAAGCTGGAGTGACTCTCCCATAGTAAGACCACGGAGTTCAGGGAGATGTTAACGCCAAGCTGGATGTCACTATAGTCCATGATTGAAAGAAAATGATGCCCTCTCTCTTATCTGTCAAAGGGCAATGACTTGCCAGGTTGCCATGTATTATGTTTGTGTCTCTGTTTCTAGTTCTGTTAGCTTCTTACGATGCTGATCTCCTTTCTATTCAGTTTGTGCCAGACCTACTTAGTCTGAATTTTCCCTTTCATGCGGAGCTCTGTTTGTTTTCTCCACGGATTTGAGATAAACAGAAGAAAATGATATCATCATGAAAAATTGCATCAAAATGTGGATGTTTTTTGAACTCAGGAATTTTTTGGGAATTGTAAATTTTTTGGAATGGTAAATTTTAGTTTTCAAAGATTAAAATGTTTTTGAAGATTTTTTAAAGTATTTAATTAATTAATTTATTAGTATAATGATATTACAAATATAAATATGGTTGATATAATTTAAAGTTTTATAAATATGATAAAAAAATTATTACAATAAGAAGAATGAAAGAATGTTTTACTGATGTACATATTTACTGAAATAACCATGTATAAAAAGGTTATGAATCAATTTTAATTAAAGAAAAATAAAGAATTATGAATGAATGTTATAAATAATAACGAGGAAAAATAAAGAATTATGAATGAATGTTATAAATAATAATGAGGAAATTATCATGAAGGAACTTATTAAAATTGGAATAATCTTAAATTTTTAGAAAATTGGTGGGTGGAGAGCCACTTAGCACGAATTTAATTTTTTAAATTTATTAAAAGTAATAGATCATTTTGCTAAATAAAATTTGCTTATATAAATAAATGTTATAAATAATAATAAAGAATTTATCATTGAAGAATTTATTAGAATTAGAATAATTTCAAATCCCTAAAAATAAAAGTCAATGCAACCTAACAAACTCATTAGATAAGCATTAAGACTAAACATAAGCTAACCATATTCTTTTGAGAATCAATCTAGACCCTCAATTAAAAAAATGAAAAGAAAATCAACAAATCCTCATCCACATTAAGTAGAAATAAAAAACTTTCAACAAATATAATAAATTATTATTGTACTATTTTTTTAAAATAATATATATTCTTCTCATAATTACGTCGTAAGGCGTTCCCCTCTGAAATCAACTCCCCTCTTGAAAATTTATATTTTTCAGATTAAAGAAAAAATATTATATTGAAGTGTTTAATTTCATTCATAATCATCTAAAAAAATGTATATAGAAATCAATATTTTTCAGTGAGTCAAATTTTTTCTTCATTCCATCAACTCTGTTGTGAAATGAGACGTTGGAAAATGCCAAAAGAAGTGTGGGAAGAAAGACTATGTATTTTTTGTTCTTCCGAAAACGTGAAACAAAAAACATTTTATTTTAGAATGTGAGGCCTTCGAAGACAAGAAGGAAAGTTATGCAGATATTATCGCAGCTAGCTCTTGTGATACATTTTATATTAGAATGTGAGGCCTTCAAAGACAAGAAGGAAAGTTATGCAGATATTATCGCAGCTAGTTGTTGTGATACATCAACTAGATGAATAAGCAATATGTCCGTTTATTATGAAGCTTCACAGAAAAAAGCCTAATACATCAACCAAATGAATAAGCAATATATCTCATAAGCTATTTTTTATTATAAAGCTTAAAAAAAAAAGACTAATACATCATCAAAAAAATAAACAATATATGTCATAAGTTATTTTTAACTTAATAAACATTAAAATAATTTTCTCTCTGTTTTAATATTATGTAATTCAACAAAAATACCAACAAATTTGAATGGTTAGAATAAGACATCTTGGCTACCATACGTTGTTTTCCATGGCCAGTATTAAGTGTGTACAAACTTTGCGTTGAGTGGCTTGTGTGTAGTATTATAATTTATAAATATAAATTAATGAACACATTCTCACCATCGTACTATCTATAAACAAAATTTACCATGTATGAGGAGACTCGTTACTTTAATTACTTTTTTGGATTTTTGTTTTTTTAAATAATTTTTATTTTTATACCATTTAAGTCAATTCACTAATAAAAAATATAAAAAATAAAATTAAAAATTTTAAAAATATTTTTTATTTAAAATAATTAAGCTAAATCTTTTAAATTTTCAGTGAATGCTGTAAATTAATTTCAAAAATTATAATAATGATGATGATTATTAACGTCCACTGAGACCAAACTTTGGTCTATCAAATCTAAAGAAATAAATTATTTACTTTGATTTAAGATTTTGTTCTTATGCTCAAAAAGCTTAGAGAGAAGCTTCCCGAGCTCACTATAATTTTGACATCATAAAAGGCTAGGAAGGTCAGTATTGCGACAAAGATTATGAAACTGAGATCTAATGTGGTTGTATGCGGGGCACTCTAAGAGGAAGTGGTTTTCATCCTCGATGTTCCTATTCTCATAGAGATGGCAGATCCTTTCCATCCATGGTGTTTTAGGAACTACCCAACGACTTGTTTCACTATGGAGCTCATGAGAGTTCGTTTTAATCTTCGCTATATTAATTTTCTTCTTTGAGTTAGTTAAAATAGAGAGATACTTTTGATCTTCTAAGGTGGGGTTGATGACCTTCTTATAATAACTTAATTTTCTTTTAGCTGCTAAATCTTTCTTACACCACATTTTTTCTTTGAACTTAGAAGTAACAATATTTTTAATGTTATTAATGTTTTGCAATGCATCATTCTCGTTGATCTCCCAAAGGTTTAACCAGGCCCTCGTGTCTTTATACCACCCCGCTTGAGCCTTAGGTGGTTTTGGCTGGAATTAAAGCTAGCTTAGGAAATCTATGATCACCTATGTTATTGAGTTTGTGCTTGTACATCAGAAGCCTAGTCATAGCTAGGCTCTCGATAGGGGAAAGACCTACTTCTATAAGGAGAATAGGATAGGGTGTATTGCTTTTAATTTTCAGGTTATACGTTATAAAACGCTTCTGGATTTGCTCAATCTTTCTCCAGGATTCTCTAGAGATGTTGCAACCCCAGACCTCACATCCATATAAGATAACAGGAGTGACTAAATATTCAAAAAGGAACTTCTTTTTATCCCACATTACGAGGTTTGTCGTTTTACAATTATTTTCGAAACCAAAATAAGCTTTCCATCCCCCATTAATCCTTTTCTCAATGCTATAGTTCCAGTTGAGCTTGTGATGAATATCAATTCCTAGGTACTTGTAAGAATACACTTCCTTTAAGTATTATTGTCATACATAGAATTAGCGTAAGTGTCCTTCTTGGATTTGATAATCATAACTTTTGTTTTGTCAGTGTTAACAGTCATACCCATGGTAGAGCAGAAATCCTTAAGAAGCCTAAGTTGCTTATCAAGATCAGATGGGAACCTTGCGAGAAGAACAATATCGTCAGCATAGAGAAGAAGGATGATGACTATCCCAACTAAGATCGTGCCAACACAACCTGCTTCCTCTAAATAACCTTCAAGCTTGTCGATGTAAATGCCAAATAGGGTAGGGGAGAGGGGGCAACCTTGTTTAACTCCAATATTACATTTAATATCTTTCGACCACCCCTCATTGCTTTTTAGCTTGGCAATTACATTCTCGTATAATCTTATAGCGGCAACTCTCAACTTGAAAGGAACCTTTAGCTCTTCTAATCTATTCCAAAGGTTGTTTCTAGGAACCGTATCAAAAGTCTTTCTAAAGTCCACAAAGCAACAAAAGAGATTGAATTTATCATCACGACATTCCTCCACAATGATCCTAAGTGTAACGAGGTGGTCTGTTGTTGAGTGATGCCTTCTAAAACCCGCTTGGCCTTTAGCCCGCTTACTTTCATTTTCAAGCTATATGCTCAACTTATTTTTCAAAATAATACCATATAGCATGGCTAAGAGAAGGTTGATCATAATGGTTCGATAATTAGAGGGGTTATTTGTATCCCCACTTTTAAAAATAGGGATAATGAGGCTCCCAGTCCAAGGTTTAGGGAACCCTTGCTTGACTGCTTGATTGAAAAGCTTGTGGATGTGGGGAATGAGGACAGGACCTCCAATTTTTAAGATTTTTGCCTGGTAACCTTCGATGTCCTTAGCTTTCCCATTTGCTAGGCATTTAACCCCAAAATCAATGTCTTCTAATGAGAAAACTTCTTTTGTTGTGAGCAGGGTTTCAAAGTTATCCATGACATTTGGAGATTCATAAAGCTTTTTAAGATAGGAATTCCAATCGTGTAAAGCAATTTTATTATTATCTTTAGTTTTCCTAGTCAGAATCTACCTCCAAAATTTCTTAGGAGCTACCTTAGAGAGGTGTAAGAGATTCTCTTGTCTTTTACGAATGTACTGCCTCTTTTTCCTTTTAGTTAGGGCTTTGTATATTTTTATCTTGCCCATTTTAAGAGATTCATCAACAACTTCCTTAATTGCTCTCCTCGCACTTTTACAATCTTTGTCATACCATGGGTTGGTTTTGCTATTTCTTTTATTATTTGAAACTTCAATTGAGAACTTGTTAATATAATATGAGAGGGTTGTAGTAAAATTATGATAGAGGTCTTCTATGTTGTCTATACTAGATAAAGGAAGCAAATTAGTTTTTAATTCATTTAGAAAGAGATCGTTTTTATTTCTATCAAATATTAGGTTCTTTTGGCTATAAGGATTATTTTCTATGGGATCTTTATGCATGACAAAATTGAGAGTTATAAGTAAAAGCCTATGATCAGAGTCAGGCTCGTGGTCTTTTAAGATGTCAAAATTTATTATTTCGTTGTATAAAGGGAGATCGGAAATAACATAGTCTACCACGCTGCTACCAAGCCCATGGATGCATGTCATCTGGCTAGAATTTGGCCACTTCTTTAGACCATTGCAAATTATGAGATCCTGAGCACTACAGAGCTTGACTAGCTTCGACCCAAACAAATTCTCCCCGAGGTCTTCAGAGCTCCTTTTGTACCTACTAGCCAGAGTAGGGTCTCCGTCTAACCAAAGAGTATTAGGGTTGGAATGTTTGCTTAGAATAATAGCTTGGTTGCTTGAAGTTCTAACATTAAAGTCACCTATTAAAAGGATATTACCTTCATTCCTTAGGCTACAAATATCATCCTCTAAACCATTAGTTAAAAAACATGAGTTTTGAGAATAAATTCACTAATAAAAAAATAAAATTTTAAATTTTAAATTTTAAAAATATTTTTAATTAAAAAATTAAGTTAAAATTTTTAAATTTTTTTTTTGTTGTTGTGAATATTATAAATTAATTTTAAAAATTATATATTAGTTAAAAGTGAAATAAAAGTTTTGATTTAAAAATGAAATTTTCATAAATATTGAAATTTGATGTGTATATTATTATAATTAAGTGATATATACAAATTTTTATTTTTTAAAATAATTTTATTTATTTATAATAAATTCAGATTATAACCTTATAAAATTAATCATTTATCTATATAAACCAATTAAAAAAAATCAAATTTCAATTTATTTATTTTTTTTTCGAAACTTTAATAAACTTTATAAATTTTTTAAAACTAATTAAAAATCAAACCTTTTTACTATCCAACTAATTAAAAATCAAACCTTTTTTACTATCCAATACAATATACACTACATATGTATAAAAATTCAAACTACCATATTTACCATTATAATAATTATTTTGGAAAAAAATTATGCAAAATACTCTCCTATACCACTCAATATCAATATACCACTCAATATCAATAGACAAGTGACATTTTCCATCAATATATTGTACTATAAAAGAAACCTTCTCCAATCAAAACAGAGTAAAAGTAACAAATTTAATATATATATATATATATATATATATATATATATATATATTCCATGAATATATCGTATTGTAAAAGAGTCATTTTCCAATCAAAGTAGAGTAAAAGTGACAAATTTTCAATCATGTATATTTACATTTATCAATATATTAATTAATGACATAGAAACATATTTGAAAATGTATGTGGAAGAGATGATGAAGCATGAATTTATTTTTATCACAAAAATGTTGAAATGGTTTGAAAATGTGGGTAAGAGATGATAAAGAATGATATTATTTTTATGTCAAAAGTATTGAAATGGTTTTCCTTATTATTGGTTTATGAAAATTAAAAATTAAAAATATATATGGTAAAGGGGTTATTTGCTTATGAGAAGTTTTTCTGGAATAAAAGAATATATAAAAATAAATTTGAAAATATGGATATAAGGTGTAAAGTGTGGGAGGGTAAGTTTGTTTTAAATAGAATTTTGTTGGAGTTATTAATAATTAGGTAAAGGTGATTTATGAGGTGTAGATCAATTGGTTTGAGTTGGTTTTAATCTTCATGAGATTTCAGGTTTAAATTTGATGGGAGGGGTTGAAGATGGAAGCCACTTTTGGGGGAATTAAATTATTCCAAGGGTTGTCGAAGCTCGATCAAACTTCTATAATCCTGGTGATAGAATCCATTAATGGGTAGATTATTCTTCCATCTAATAGATGAACTAGCCTAGCCTAGGCTCCACCTAGTTACCAAAAAAAGAAAGAGGCAAAGGTGCATGATTTATTTTAAAGCCTAAAGATTCTTTACCCAAGGTAAATAAGAGAGTTCATTGTCATTGAAGATTCAAACAAAGTTACCGATCAAACGAGAACTATTACCTCAAAACAGGAACTCTAGCTAAAACCCAAAAAAAAAAACATGAAAAAACAGGGTGAAAATGAAAAGTGTTGATACTAAAATAACATTTTTTTTGGTAAATTTTCAATAGTTTTTAAAAATGGCAGTAAAATCATTTTTTTTGTGCAAAAAATACACTAAAAACGAAAAGTGTTGATGCTGGAATAATTTATTTATTTATTTTTTCCTTTAATATTTTTTAATATTGATGTTAAAGATAAAATATTATGACTCTAAAAAACTTTAAAGTTTCAACAAGTTTCAAGCATGGCATTAAAGATAAAATATCACGTCTTTGAAAGACCATAAAATTCCAATGGTTTTTAGGCATGACATTAAATATAAAATATTGTGTCTTTGAAAAACCATAAAATTCCAACAATTTTCAGTGATGGTGCTAAAGAAAAAATACTTATAACTGTTTTCAACCATAGCATTAAAGATAAAATATCATGACTTAGAAAAACATTGAAATCTTGACAATTTTTCAACCATGGAATTAAAACCAAAGATTATGACTATAAAAAAACTTAAAGTATCAAAATATTTCAAACATGACATTATTAGAAAATTTTATGACAAAAAAAACCTTTAAAAATGAACACTTGAATGAAAGAGTCATTGTACCAAGAGTAATTTTTTTTTAAATATTAAATGTATAGCAATTTTAAAATCTTAGCATAAGACAACTTGACACATTGCAACAAAAATTAAAAAAACAAGACAACTTGACACATTGCAACAAAAATTTGAAAATCAAGGCAACTTAACACATTGCAACAAAAATTTAAAAATCAAGAAAACTTGACACATTACAGCAAAAATTTAAAAATCAACCCTCAAATTGACATGCCAAAAAAAAATGTAAAAATCAACTATCAAATTGACACGCAATGTAGGTGAATTTGACCCATTGTAATGAAAAATTAAAAATCAACCATGAAATTGACACATTGTGGGGACAAACTCAATTTATTATAACAAAAAAAATTAAAATCAACTATCAAATTGCGCATAATGGGATCGGGTTACTAGTTGAGCATATGCAGAGCTTGGAAAAATACTAATACTAATAATAATAATAATAATAATAAATATATAAATAAATAAAAATGGAAAATAAAATGAAAACAAAAATTCAAATATTGAAAAAAAATACAAAATGTTTAAAAAATTAGCAAACATGACCCAAAAAAAAATTGTAAAAATTAAAATTTAAATAAAAAATGAAATAAATAAATAAATATATATATATATATATATATATATATTTCAAAAAACACATAGAAGAAAATAAAATTAAAAATTAACCAAAAAAACGGAAAGATAAACAATAATTATTTTTTTTTAAAGTTAAAAAAAAATTAAAAAACCCACACAATTGAAAAAACTTTAAAATAGAAAAGAAATTAAATTATAAAATTACAAAAAAACATTAACAATAGATAAATAAATTAAACCGTTTCAATATCGTGATCGTATCTAGAATTTCAGGAGATAACATGCCCATAAAAATCAGGATTATGATTCAATTATGCTATCAGTTCCATTAATCATAAGAAAGAGGAAAAGGAACGAAGTGTGACTAGTTTCATCTTGTGGAAGCATATTACTACTAGATATATAGAATAGAAGAATCGTACGGCTACAAGTATATTACAGACAAAAGCCACTGAAATACTTGGATACGGAAGGTAGTTAGGGGTCTGGGTCATGTCTCAATCCCTTTTAGAGGAGCAACCTGAACTCGTGCTATGACTGACTTAACCGAAATCCCATCAGAGAGAACCTGCCAACACCTAATTCAACACCTGATCCTGATTCAACACTTGATCCTGAACCTGATCCTGACCCTGATCCTCACCCTGATCCTGAACCTGATCCTGAGACTCTGACTCGCTTCCATCCAATGGACACAATTTTTTTCATATTCTAAAGGGTGCACGATTTTGGGTATGGATTTTAAAAAATCCATACCCAGAATGGTGCACCCTTTAGAATATGAAAAAAATTGTGTCCATTGGATGGAAGCGAGTCAGAGTCTCAGGATCAGGTTCAGGATTAGGTGTTAGCTCGGGGCATATAGCTCATGATTCCATCCCGGCTATCAAAAACGTTGAAATCCATACCCAGAATCGTGCACCCTTTAGAATATGAAAAAATTGTGTCCATTGGATGGAAGCGAGTCAGGGTCTCAGGATTAGGTGTTAGCTCGAGGCATATAGCTCATGATTCCATCTCGGCTATCAGAAACGTTGTGAAATGGCATTCTTAACTCAATAAAACATCACTTTAAAGCTTTTACTGAAGTGTTTACTGGGCACCCACCATATGACCTATACCACTTTATGAATGAATCTTAGTTGATACTACAATATACCTTATCAGGACGGCATGAAACAACCTTACCCTTACCATCCATACCCAGAATCGTGCACCCTTTAGAATATGAAAAAAATTGTGTCCATTGGATGGAAGCAAGTCAGAGTCTCAGGATCAGGTTCAAGATCAGGTTCAGGATCAGGTGTTGAATCAGGTGTTGAAGAAGTAAGGGCCCTCACCATATGAATAGTGAGTGACTCCGTCCCTGATAATGCATCCATCCAATGCATTCTTTCCGATATAGCATGCATTTCACCTGCCTCACACCACTGATGGCGGCCCCATCACCCCACCTTCCAACAAAACATCCGTCATCCCTCCAACAACCTTTTATTTTTTCTAGAGATGTAGAGTTCAGCACACCCATCTGACAGTGCATCCTAAAGATGGGAAAAAACTCCTGACCACGGGCAAAAGCTCCTACCTCCGGGCAAAATGTCAGTTCCTCTCTCAAATTGAGATAAGCCCAGACCCTACCCTAATCGAGCGTAGGGTAAGTGCAAGAAAATGGACAAAACCTGACTACAAAAACTCCTGACTAAGGCACCTAAGTAATACAATTGCCACACCTCCAAATTAAAAAAAAAAAAAAAAAAAAAAAATTTGTTTGCCCTTGGCGGTCTAGGTTGTTTTCGGGAATTAACTTGCTGCTCAGGGTCGTGGGGCCTTGGGCCTGGCAGGGTGACATTATACAGTGCTTCCCCACGGCCATGGTCGAGCTTGACGTTGGCCGCCCACGACTGTGGGGCCTCGGACTGGGTGGGGCGGGGCTGCACAGCGCTGCCCCACCCAGGGCTAAGGCCCCGCGACCTTGGGCGGCAAGCCGATTCCTAGAATCGACCTAGGCCGCGCACACCAATTTTTTTATTTAATTTATTTAATTTATTTTTATCATTTAATTATTATTTTTTTCAATTTTAATTATTATTATTATTATTATTATTATTATTTAATTTGTTTTTTAATTTGTTTTTTTTAACTTACAATTTTTTTTTGTTTATATATATATATATATTGTTTCTACTTGTTTATTTTTTTTATTTTTTTTTTGGTGTTGTTTTTTAATTTTCTTTTATATGTTTTATTACCAACTTTAAAATCTCCAACATTTAAAAAAAATCCACATTTAATATATTAGAAAAGTTAAAGTGTAAAAAATAAGCCCTCTAAACAAAAAAGATTGATGCTGCATCAACGCTTTTCAAAATCAGCATGAAAATTAGGAACATTTAAAAAAATGTTCATACTTGATACATAGAAAAATTTGAAGTGTGAAAAATAAGCCATCTAAAAAAACGGGTTGATGTTGCATCAACACTTTTCAAAATCAACATGAAAAGCACTAACATTTAAAAAACTATTCATACTTGATACTTTAAGTGTCAAAAATATGCTCCAAAAAAAAGGTGTATTATGAATAACCACTTTTCAAAATCGAGTGATTTTTTTACTACCTCAGAAAAATGGGTAATCGGTAATTTTCTCGTTTGACTGGTAACTAGGTTTTCAACGATGATTATTAAACTCATGCATTGTTCTACTTTGTTTAATGACAATTTGTCAAAGCTGATTTAGAAAATCCAAAAAGAGGCTAGTCACTTTCAATCTATAGGGCTTTTTGATGTCCTAAGAAAAAAGAAATCAAGAAGCTAATCATTTGGCCAATGAAGCTTCATGCCTAGAAAGTGGAACCTTAGGTTAAAAGGTGGGGTTTCACTCTCCCCCGTTCCTGAAATTAATATTTATGATTAGTCCAAAGTTTCTCATGCCACCATCTCTCTAAGATAAGTGGCATGTTGAATTTATGAAGAGAGGAAAAAAGTATAGGTCCATTACGATCACTCTATCATTATACACATCAAATTTTATGGAGCATCTCTATAAATTTGGTTTTCAACCTTAGGTGTAGGTGTGATAATGGAGCTTGTTCTAGGTATGGGTGGATGGATGTTCTAAGGCTTCCCCAACTTGATGGAAATCCTTTGTATTCTCTCAGTGAATCACTAGAGATGCATATCCTAGAGGTGTCTTTCCAAAACATGTGTCTCTTGAAGGAGTTTCATATCCCTATCAATAGTTAAGGTGGAGTAGATTATTAATTGTTCTAGTGTATCTCACCTTAGCTTGTGTTTGGTGAATTCCTAGAGGTCTTGTATGGCCTTGCTCACAGTTGAGGTGAGTAGCTTTCTTAATTACCCCATTTCAATATGTTCATCCACATTCTCTAGTTTTAGATTGGTGGTGAAATTGTGGTTCTTAGTATTAGTAGAGATTTTTCATGGAAAGGGTTTGGAATTGGTGGATACTGGGTAGTCTAATCTACAAATTGGATTGTACGGTGAGTCATAACCATCAAAGTTAATGCCCTCTCTATGAAATTATTGGAATTCATCATGTTGTTCAAAGAAAATAGGCTCTTATGATGGAAATAGGACATACATCTTTACTGTTACAAGAAGAATTCAATGTGCAACAGGAAAATCATAGCTATAGGTTAGCAGTTATAATGGAAACTCTATAGAAGCAAAGGAGGTAGATTGAAAACATAGAAGCTAAGTGCAGTGTATTGTGCCATTAAGTTTCAAATTTGGCTAGGGACCCTTGCTTAGCTACCTCCAACTACGAAATGTTCATTAGCATGGATGTTGAGGGAAACATTAAAGAGGATATTGATTCTTAGATACCTAAAGAAGTGGACATGGATAGCATGGATCAAGACCCCATCCTTCTTTTGTGGAACAAGAGCACTCCTTTAATGGGTGTGTAGAGGAGAATGGAGGGTTAGGCAATGGGTGGAGGTTGGGATTTTGTGAGATAGGGAATGGGGAAAGTGGTGCAAGGGGATCCCATCACAAGTTGCCCATATTGTTTTTTCAATTCTTTAACAATATTTATTTATTTTATTTATTCAATTACAATTTACATGGCTTATTTTTCTTATAAGAAAAAAAATTATATTTTTCAAATAATTTTTTTTAATTAAAAAAATAATTAACATATATTTTTAATTAGTTTATTTTTATTTAAAATAATTTTTAAATTGAATATTAATTTAAGATTGGAAGAAACAATTCCCTCTCACTCATGGGGGTGGGCACAAAGAATGAAGGGGGCTCTCATGGGACAAGCCTACCACTTTGTCAACGTGATGGGCATTAAAGGGGCAGTGGCATGAATTTGCATGTAATGAACCAAATGGATATTAAATTGATGTAGAGGGTGACGGGGAGAGACTTAAACTCGAAAGTAAGAAAAGGATAATGGCCTGGAGTGAGGTTGAGGAGTCGACCTCCCTATGGCTGATGTATGAACTTGGATCATGTGCTAAGAATGTTGTGTTTGGTTTATGGTTTTAAAAGCAATGGATAGGGGTGAAAGTCTATCGTGGAAGTGAAAATCTGTAAAATAAGTTTGTATGCATAACGAAATCCGATCGTTGTCCCTCCCTTTCAATTCTGGTGTTAATGTTCAAGTTTTGTTCTTTATAGTTTTTCTCCGTGTGTTTGTCTCTCTACTTGGTAATGTTAATCCTAGTATAGTCTGTCTATTAGTTAATTCTAGTATATTGGGCTCTAGGTTAGATGTGATAGAAATTGGTCCTTGTTCTGGTCATTATTGGTTTAAGATTTCAAGGCTTTTGCTTGGCCGAAGAGTTTTCAAAATTATGCTTGGTTTTATCATGTCGATACTCAAAGCTTTAACCTCTTATTTTAAAAATTGGGATATAATTATGGTGTGTCTTTTCTTTGGTTTTGTCTATGGCTTTGCTTTAACACTCAAAGTTTAGAGGGTTTAAAGGATGGTGGCGAATATTTCCCCTGTGTCCCCGATAGGTATGGTCCATCTCTTGGCCTGAACTGGTGCCAATTGTCTACAGTCTATATTGGTTTTATTTTCTATCAATGGTTTGCAAGTGTCCATGCTTCAAGTTGGCTCACTCGTCAGAATGCTGGTTGTGAGCATTTGTGTGGAAAATTGAGGACGGAACCCCTTCCGCACACCATGCTCCCCATGAAACGCATGTGCAGTAGGAAGGGTGGTGACATCAATAGCTCACAAGGCCAATTCAGGGCCCTATTATTTATCCAAGACTTGGATGAGACCGATTTTGGTAATGTCCCTCCTGACACTGGATAAGAAATTAGGAATTTTGAAACCATGGTGGTTACTAAGAGGCAATCTTATTCTAACTCCTAGATATTGGAAGAGGTGTCTTGTTGGGTTCCCGGCTTTGGCCATACCAGGGACAGAGAAAGCAATACCTCAACTTAATTGCACTACCTTGGCGGATGAAGACCCTACTTGGCCTAATGTTGAAGGATAAACAGGTGGATATATACAATGTGTTTGCTTTGTTGGAGGATATTAAAGAATGACGAGCAATCATCATTTTTCATGGATAAGATTGATAGGTTGGCCCATGTGGAAGGGCATCTTCAATGTGATTCTTATACCCCTACTCCCCCATTTCTTTTGCCAACTCTTAATGACCTATAATTCTGCTAGTATATTTGGTCTCTTCTTACGTTTTGTATTTTCTAAACAAAACGTCTAGTTTTGTTTTTTTGGGTTTTTATGGAGAGGATAGTTGGGCAATTCTCCTGTTTCCATGGACGCAATGAGAATCCCCCACATGATAAGAAGTAACATCATTGTACTCTAATTTTGAAGACATTTTGATATAATAAAGTTTTTAATTTACAAAAAAAAATAGCCTCTGTCATTTTATCTATCAAATGGCAATCACTTGCCACATTGCTATATATTATGTTTGCCTCTTTGTTTCTTTCTAGAATGTCAATCTCCTTTCAAATCAATTTATGGTAGCCATAACTAGTATGAACTCTCTATATATGCAAAGCTCTGTTTTCTCCATGGATTTGAGATGAATATGAAGAAAATGAAGGAAACTAGTCATCATGAAATAATGTTGTGCTATGATTCGCTTTAATGTGTTTTTGTACATTATATAAGGAATTTTTTTTACCAACTTCTATTTGTTAAATTTCAACATATTCGAGGAACCACGATTAAGCATGGAGATGTCTCTCGTATCCACCATCGTGATCACCAACAAGCACTTGATTGAGGAGGTTCTAAATATTATAGATTAAGGTTAGCTGAAAATAGCAAGTTAGATTTTTTTTTTTTTGATAAAACTAGCCTAGATCCATTTTAACTCTAGATCTATCAAGTGTCAAGAGGGATCAAATATCTTGAGATGCAAACCTCTTTTTTAAATGCAAAACTTGAGGAAAGGTTTGCACCTCGAAAATTTAATCCCTCTTAGAGCTTGATAGATCTAGAGTTGGATCTAGGTTGGTTTAATTTCTATAAATAAAGTGTAAAGCTAAAATGATATAATTTTCATATTTAAATATATGTTATGGAAAAAATTATTATAGTAATTTTTAAAAGATTACTTGTCGGTAGGTAACCTAACCAAGTCTTACCTGAACTACCCGACAAAAATTAATACAAATTCATATAAATTCAAAAATGAATTAATAAAAATTTGTATAAATTCAAAAGTGATATAAAATTCAAAATAAAAAAATGGAGTTAATATAGCCTTCATGAAAATGGAGCTAATTATTAATTATTAATTATTATTTTTTACATTACATAACATAACATTACAACATCTCTTCCATATTGGGCTAGAGAGTGCCTCTTAGCACAATAGAAATTATTAAAAAAATATTTAAAAAATAATTTCAAATGATATAGTTTAATGGTGTAATCTAATTGATAAACGAAATGACTTTTTGGCCAAAATATGACAATACAATTTCTAGTGAGATTGCAATTTATTGTTATTTAAAATACCCTTTTGAATACAAAAATGGATTTAGTGTTTTGAAAAACCTCTGAAACACTCGATCTTGCAAATTAAACAACTTAAGCTTATGATTTTCAAAAATATGTATCATATTTTGAACAAAATTGACTAGAAAAAATGCTCAGAAAATGGTTGTATCATCTATTAGTTAGACTGTGTAATTTACTTATTTCATTGTTTTGGGATATGTAGTGTTACAATTTTTGGTGAGATTATATTTTTTTTTGTTATTTAAAATGTGATTTTGAAAGTATAAATAGAGTTAATATTATGAAAAACCCCTAAAGCATTTGGATTATGCAAATTTCATAACTAAATTTGTAATTTCAACAAATCCCCACCATATTTTAAACAAAATTGACCAAAAACTATACCAATAAAAAATCAAAACATAAAAAATTAAACCATAATATTTTAAAATTAGAGGAACACAGGGAAGAAGTGGAGTGGGTTAGTTTTAGCGGTTGAGTGTTGTGAATTACAAGTATTAGGTCATGAAATCAAGTATTCGGGTTGGTTGCCTCGTTGGCCCCATTTAATGTCCTTACTAGATTAGGTTGTGGAAACTACCACTGATTGCTTTACCCAGATACCATCCTTAAAATGAAGAGATGTTCCCAAAAATATTACCACATATGTGTATTAAAAAATAAAGAACATGGAGAAAATACATTGCTTTGTGAAATTAATCATTTAAATAAAAAATTGAAAAATTATAAAAAAAATACCATTAAGATATATAATATTTATTTGAGAAAAATTTCTCACTTAAAAAATTATAGTCATAGTCTAGAGTTGATCAGATTCAACCATAATTATTAGACTCATCCATTGTTCGACTTCTTCTAATAACAATTTGACAAAGCTCATTTAACAAATCCAAAAAAGGATAGTTGTTTTAAATCTAAATGTAGGTTGGTATTGTATGTCCTAAGTGAAAGGGATCAACAAGCTAATCATTTGGCCAACGAAGCTGGTTCCTTCTCCCTAATTCCTTAAATTTATGCTCCTTAATCTAAAGTTATTCATTACAATCACTTTACCATTGTATAAGAGCAAGTCTATTAATTCGGTTTTATTACTACCTTGATCGAATATGTGATAATGGATCCTTCTTTGGGTTTAGGTGGTTAGCTTTTGAGAGGGTTCCCTAACTCATTGACAATCCTCTAATCCTCTATTTTCTCTCGTTGAATTCTTCTAGGTGCATATTCTAGAGGCATCTCCCCATAACTTGTGTTTTTTTGGAGGAGTTTCATATCCTATCAGTGATTTATTAAAGATAAATTAGATAGTTAAAAAAAATAAATTTACAAGATTATTATTTTTATCTATTAATTAATTTTATTGGTTAATTTTTATTTTCAAAAATAAGATATTAAAAAATAGTTGTGTGGATACACACATTAATAGAATTTTTCTTTTTCAAAATAAATAAATTATGATTAATGGTAAACTCAATAATCAATTAATTCCATAATTAATAATAGATAACTATAATTAATTATAAAGGACAAAGCATATCACATTCATTCTAATATTTATATCATCTCACAAAGAAAGCTCACCATGTAGTGGAGTAGTTAATGTGAACAAACTTCCTCCTTAGATCACATGGAGTAGCATGAGCAATATTTGGAAGATTAATTTAGTATTATTGTGGGATAATAGTGGGAATTAATGACTAGTCAAGGAGGAGATAGAAGATCATTTCAACTTCTTGATTTTTTTTTTACTCAATAGTCTCTAATGTAGTGGTGTGTACAAGGTTTCTCTTCTAGGCTTGTCTCTATTAAAATATTTCTTAATTTTCATTTATCTCTGGAAAGTTGCATCAGTTGCTTTCTTTTCTAGAATTAGTTTTTATGGTATTTGATAATGATATCATCTAAGTAGATATATCATATATTTGGTCACAAATTGCTTTATCACTTTTTTTTGAAAAATGTGTCCTCTCTAGTTTATGTGTAGGAGAGTTTTTCTTTTCCTATATTAAAAAAAAAAAAAAACACATTTTTTTAGGGGAAACATTGACAAAAATACATGAACACCACCATAGAATAGGTTTCTCTTCTAGGCTTGTCTCTATTAAAATATTTTTAATTTTCATTTACCTTTGGAAAGTTGCATCGGTTTCTCTCTTTTCTAGAATTAATTTTTATGGTTTTTGATAATGATCTCATCTAAGTAGAGATATTTGGTCACAAATTGCTTTATCTCTTCTTCCTTTTTGAATATTGTGTCCTCTCTAGTTTATGTGTAGGAGTGTTTTTCTTTTCCTGTATTCAAAAAACACATTTTTTTAGGGGAAATATTGACAAAAATACATGAACACCACCATAGAATAGTTGTAAAAAGAGAAAAATCTCACATAAAGTTGTGATAAAAATAAAATCTCACATTGTAGATACAATTTCTCAATGCCACCCGTCAGAAGCATGAAAGTTCTTGAACCAACTGGCTTGGTAGATGAAACGTTAAAACAATTTTTTTTAACTAATAACATTTAACCAAAAATAATTACATCATAGTAATACAAATTAAATTAGTAACTAAATCAAACTAAGCGGCATGAACGCTAACTATGCGGCCTTGTTAATTATTCTCTCGTGTGACTCCATTATTTATATTCGGTGAATTCTTGGAGATCTTAGAGTGGAATCTTGCCAATAGTTGAAGTGAGTAGCTTTATTAATTACCCAGTCTCAATATGTTTCTCCATGCTCTATATTTCAAAATTAGTGGTGAAAGTATGATTCTTATTATCAGTAGATGATTTTAATGGAAAGGGTTTGGAATTGGTGGACATCAGGTAGTTCTATCTGGAAATTGGATTGTGTAGTGAGTCATACCCATCCAAGGCAATGCCCTATTAGTGAAATTCCCAACATTCATCATGGTGTTCAATGACAAGTGGCTCTTATTACATCTAATAGGACCCCATCTTTATTGCTATAGGAAGAATTTATGCTCAAGAGGAAATTCATAGTAATGGGTGAGCACTTATAATGGAAACTCTATTGTACCAAAAGTGGAAAATTGAAAAATTAAAGGCTAAGTGTGGTGTATTGCACCAATAGGTTTTATATTTTGCCAAGGACCTTAGCTACCTCTAACTGCAAAATTTCAATTGGTTCAAACGTTGAGGAAAAGAATAAGGAGGAGATGGATTATCAAATATTTAGAGGAGTGGACATGGATGACATAGGCTACGACCCCAACCTTCTCCCATGGAACAAGACCATTACTTTAGACCACTCTTTTAATGGGTGAGCAAAAGGGAAGAGAAGGGGGTTGGACGGGTAGGGTTGGAGGGGAGGTTGAGAGGCGTAGTAAATGGGGAAGAGGGACAGGAGGGCGATTCTTGAAATCCCCCCACCCCCATCGATGGACCATTTTTTTTAGGATAGAGTCCTCTCCAATGAGGTTGGGATGTCTCGACTCTTGCTAAGTTATAAATTATTTGTATATCTTGTTTGTAGGTTATTGGATATACTCTTGTTTTTCTAATGGTAGTCGAAAGGTTTGATCTTGAGCCTTGTCTAGATTACTCCAACAAATTATCGATTCATCATGGTTAATTTTTATTTTTTTTAATATATTCGTCTTTCTTTTCAATTTGTTTTTATGGGTTTTTTTCAATTACATTCTACAATGTTTTTTTCTAATAAATATTTTAAAGATTTTATTCTAATTATTAATTATTAATTAAAAGGAAAGTAGAGGAACCCTTCTTTTTAGAAAAATTTATTAAAAAGAAATATGTGATTTTTTTAATTATTAATTATTAATTAAAAGGAAGATAGGAACCCTTCTTTTTAAATTCATTTTTTTTATTAAAAGGAAATATGCTTTCCCCTTTTCGGATTTTTCTCTCTTTCTCTCTCTATTTTTTTTTAATTAAATCATCTTTATTACTATCAATTTTTCTTATGTTTTGAGGTTGTATTATTTTTCACTTTTTATTATTTTATTTGCAATAGTACTAGTTTTGTAGACCATGGATATAAAAATGTTGCAATTTTAAATTTAAAAAGGGTGTAACAACATTATCTATTTTACCCCCATGTTTGTAAATATAACTATGTAATGCTAGCATGGTCACGACTGGCCAAGAAAATATGATTGTAAACATATGAAATTAATTTTTTGGTGATGGTTGATTGAAGGAAGGGATACCTTACATATCCATTGTTTTAGGGGGAAATAGCTTGCATGCCTTAAGAAGCCACACAACAACCTAAATTAAATTAGTGAATTCATTACAGGCTAGTGTAATTACGCCCCTGATAAGAATTAATAAGACACAATTAGGTGATAGGGGAACAAAACAATTCTCATCCCCATTCCCTTTGTAGATCGAGGATGGGCCATGGTCTCTTAGAAGGGAATAGAGAGGTTTGGATGGGGGAAGAGCAGTGAAAAATATTGGAGAAAAATAAAGATAGTAGAACAAAAGAATGAAGCTAAAGAGGACTCAGGTTGGTTTTTCTATTTTTGTGTGGTTGGATATCTCTCTTATTGGAGGGTAGAGGAAACTTAATGCGAACAAAGGAGAACTTGAAGCTATCAGACCGAGGATAATAGAAGAATAATGATGTGGGAGGTGATTATTGAGTCCTATGCATGAATTAAACCCTTGTGATTTTGGGTGATATCCCTTATGAATTGTGTTTGAGGCCACTAGACTGGTAGTCTATGCCTTTATGTTCAGTGGTAACTTTAGTTGTTGACTAAATCAATATGGTGCCTACTAGATAATTGATAAACCTCTTGGACAAGGAAATATGGATCACTGTGGTGCTTATTGTAGAGTTGATAAACCACTTGGAAAATATACTACAAACCCTTATGGTACTTGCTATGAAAAGACAACTGATAAGCCACCTAGATAGTATATTCCAACTCCTAGATTGTGTAATACCCCATCTGGACCTTGGGTGAATATCTGTTAATGAACCCAAAAAATGAATGGGCCACTATGGTGTCTATTGCTAGAGGGAAATTGATAAACCACCTGTAAAGTGGATTCCATCTCTTAAGTGTTTGACCAAGATATTGGTGTGAATATTCCTAACCAAGCATCCCCTCAAAATTTGGATCCAACTTGAGGTTGGTCAACTGCAAGAAATTTGTTGTGTAGTTGGTCTATGGTAAAGTGGAGAGTAGAATTCCATCCTTTAGTTTCCAAACACCTTTAACACACATATAAGTGTAAATTACTTATGCATATTTGAATTCTGGATTGTGGTGTTCCTTTTTGTGTTTATGACTGATGCAATATCTTGTGTATCTATGAATGTAAATGAATGCATGAATTGTGAAGTTCATTTTCATCCTCATGATTTGCATAATATGTTGTGTCTATGAATTAAATGAATGCATGGACTTTGTTTTCCAATGTTTAGTTCATGAATGATGTGATAAATTGTACGATGGTGCTTTCTCTCTCTCTCTCTCTCTCTCATATGGAAACATAGAAATTTGAATAGATAACTTAGCTTGTTCAAGAGGAATTATGATGTTTGATAGATGGACTATAACTCTTCTTGTCAATTATGCAAATTTAGGTATTTCATGTTTACTTAATTGCTTTGCAACCTATGTGAAATTGGCGTTTGGGCCATTTCCTCTTCTTATTTTGAAACTAGTGTATTTTGGGGCCCCTATCTTTGTTATCGATCATGACACAATATTTTGAGGGTCAAGGATTCAGACCCTTGGGCCATAACTTGTTAAAACTTGGATTTGAGGCAGTCACCCTTTTGGATGTAGAATTTTGAGATTTTGCATTCTAGGGTCACCCCCTTTGTTACATAAATTCATTGAAGTTTGAGGTCCAAGACCTTGGGCCCCATGGGCCATAACAACCAGGGAGCTAACCCCTTGGCAAAACTCAACCTAGTGGAGCCATGGCATCAAGGCATCAGACCATGGGGGAGCTTAAGTGAATGGCCATGTTGGGAGGCTGGTAGAACCCAACCCAACATTATGTTAGTGGGTGGACCCCATTGAACTTCAAGCCATTAGACTTATGCAATGGAAGTGTGGTAGAACCTATGGCCGAAAACCAAACCTGGTATGACGTGTGTCGTGGTAAACTCCACTAGGCTCTTGGGCCTTCGAGATTTTGGGCTCTTCAATGAGAAGAGAGGAGAGTGAGGCTAGTGGAACCCAACCCAATATGATGTGGTCCGGGGAGGGCCCACAGACATTCGGGCCTTTGAGCCACAAAAATAGAAAATGTATGTAAGAAAATAGTCATGGGGCAAAGCCAGTCCAACGTGATGTGGACCATGTGGATCCCAGTTTAGTTGGCAGGAATTGAACTTTAGTAATTTCTCAAACAAATGTTTCAACATACAACATAAATTGACCCACCATGGCATGGGTGCTATGTGGACCCCACCTAATGATGGCATGACAGTGCCACATGGCCTGGGATGGGACCACACGAGAGCCACACGATGCTCTAGTGATGACATGGACTTTTTTTACTGGGCCAAACTTCTAATGGGAATACATTTCGATTCAATACTTGGATTGAGATAAATTTATATCATCAAAAAGTTCTTGTTGAATTGAATGGAATGTTAGAATTTGTTTTAGGATTCAAAGAATTTGAGAAATAGAGTTTTTGGTAACCCCATTTGCATAAAAAACCTTGGAGATCATGTCAAAACAAATAGGTAATGCCCCCACAACCCGAGATGGAACATGGGGGTGGGAGTTGGTTATAAAGTGGTATCAGAGCAAGGTTCAATGTTGGACCTGAAGGGGCTCACACACACATAATAGAATTCAATTTAATATGGATGAGTAAATTTTTTTTTTGTATGAATGTTGATTTAAACCTATAATTGATGTGGTTGATAATTTTTTATGGAACTATTATATGTCCTTTCATTGCCCAGAATATGTAACTAACATGGGTTGTGTTTGTGTGAATTACAGCTTTTGATAAACATGTTTGTTGTTGATATGAAAAGGATACGATTAATATGTTTATGCTTGATGTAACTAACAATTGTGTGTGACAAACGTAAGAAGACATAATTTACAACAGAAAATAAAGGAATGAGTGGGACGATGGTACAGTAGGATATGGAAAAAAACCACCCTAATCAGAAAGAGGATTCAGTTAGAAAGAGGTCAGAAGAAAATTCCCTTTATTGGATGGATACCCTTAGGAGCTTGAGATCTTAAATAAGGAGATACAAGACTGACAATGAAAATATTTTCATAACTCAAGAAAGGTAGGGATAGGTGAATTTAGTGATATTGCATAGCTTTTCAAATATTCAAAGACAAAATCAACATGAGCCTAGTGCTAGTTATCTAGATAATCAAAGATCCAAGCTAAGTCCATTTGAAATCCAAAAGTATGGATTGGAAATGAACAAGGTAGAAGGCAACAAGTCAAGGAAGAGACATAAGTAGAAAAGTGAAGATACAAAAAGAGGATAAAGTCCACTCAACACTCTGGAAAGAGAAATAAACAACTATGACCAACCACAGGGGCTTCACTCAATGAACCTTTGACATAGCACGTGCGTTCGTGGCATACTAAAAAATACCCTTAATTTGACTACATATTGGAAAATACCTCTAAAAGTCACATTATTTAACCCCCTACCAATACAACTCCAATACACCTTCCCAATTTAAAAACCCCTATTTCATTAGATATTATAGGTATCCATTTTTTAATTAACAATTTTTATTCCCCTTTATATTCTTTTATTAACTTTGAGCTCCATTTTTATACTTTCCAATATAAAAACCCTTTACCCCCTATTATATGCTCAATATATTATGTCATTTTTTCCTCAATATATATCCCCTAATATGAATGCACATGATATGGTATTGCTCCCCTAGTGAAGCCCCCGTGTGACCAACTAACCAGTGCCCCCACTAAGACAAGAAGGCACCACTAGCAAAGAAGGAGTGAGAAAAAATCAGTGTTGGGAGAAATTAAGAAAGCAAAGCCTCATACCTTTGATGGAGAGATTTATAAGAATGAAGAATTAGAAACCTAGTTGTTGGGTGATGAGCACCAGTATTGTAGCAAGGATGTTGCAACTCATGGGGCTACCAACTTTACTTTATCAACCCAGGGTTCGTACAAACTTGGAGATGACAATGTTGTATACACGAGCATAAATGATGGGTCCACTCTTTGTCACTGCTAAGTTGGTGATAGACCACTATGGTTTTTCAAACCAGTCTTCTATTGTTTCAGAAGAAGCTTGATTACCAATGAGAAAAAGTGAAATTTACACTAAATGAAATGTTGTCTACTGTAGTAAGGAAAACACTGAAATCAAATGCTTAAACACACCATTCATATAACTATTTCTAAGAGGTTTTTCTTTAAAAGAATGCTAAGTTAACATGTGTGTAACCCTATTGTCCTATGCATGCAATTTGAAATAACCAACATTCTACTGTTGTGCATGTAAATGAACACAATAACTCTTTTTTCTTTTTTGTTTTTTTTGTGTGAAAATGTGAATGCTAACTCCTCTTGGTGATGTGGAAGGTCGATTAGGGATGATGGTGAATGGTCAGATGGCTTGGGAGGCGAGTAGGGGTCTTCTCCTATCTTTCTAGATGCTTTTTCCACAATTCGGCCTCAAAACAAGCCACTACAGGTTGACCTATAGGATGTTTTAATGCCTCCTACACGATGTCCTAATGTTCCAATAGGATTCAGACGAGAGCAAGAGGAGGGATTTGGAAGGTGGTGTAAGGCTTAGGGAAGGTGAATGGTGAGAGAAATGAGGCAAGGGAGTGGATATGACTCCTTCAAAGCTCAAACCAAAGTTTGTGAGATGGTTGGATTTTCTCAACAAGCTTGGAGAAATGTTCTTATGGAATGATGAATTTGGTGAGGGGTTTAGTGGTAAAAGGTGATAAGCATGGATGGATGAGGATAGGATGGGGTTGTTGGCCCTGAAATCTCTCTGCACTGCATCAATCACTAGCATTTATCCATGAAACATGTTAAACAAGAAATATGTTCAATTAACTAAAGAAAAAAAAAATTCATTACCTAGTTGCCTATTCCATGCATGGGAAAACTTGTAGAATAATGTGAAACCTTTATGAGATCTATTGTAAGGCTAAAGATATCAGAAATTACAATTAAATCCTATCCTTGAAAACTAGTAAAATGTTGGCCTAAGTAACAAAAAAACCCTAAATTCCATGAGAAATTAGAATTATGTCTTTTTGGGGCTGCATAGGAGTTCTTTCCTCAAACCATGGTCCCTGAAGGGAGGAGTGAGGCCAAATCCACCTACTAACAACTTTTTGATATTCCTTTATCTTCCTAAGCTACTACTAAAGCAATGCACAAATGGAAGCAAACTAATCAAATCCACAACTACTTGCAATGAAATAATGCTAAAGACAATTCAACCATTAATCTATGAAATCAACTAAGCATACAAATACAAGAAGAGGAGCCTTTACTGCTAGGGTTGTGCCCTAACCCAAGAGATTCAGCCCTCTGAGTCAACTCAATGCTAAATCAAGGAAATTCTCATTATCATTATCATATAAAAAAATTAAATAACAATGTTTTCCACAAGTCTTGAACTCGAAAAATGCTTAGTTCTTTTACATCAAAAATTCGAATCCTAATGACGCTCTAGGCCTCCTTATTTATACAAGTGAAGTCTCCAACAAATTCTTTAAATCTAGGGAGGCTTGGCTCCCAAACTCAAGATGAATTGGCTCTCTAATTGTCACTGGCTCGGCTACCTTTTGATCTTCATGACTCGGCTACTTGCAACTATAAGCTAGTGTGATTTGATGGAGGAATATTCGAATGAGTGAGGAGTAAATGAGGATGATATATCTCCTACAATATGTCCTCCTTGTCTCATTCGAGTTTTTGCCCTTAATTAGCCAAAATTTCCACGTTTTTCTCTCAAAAACATGCGATCAATGCACATTAGTCCACTAGGCATAACATCTCACTTTTACTCATCTCATTAAGCAAAATATAATCAAAATATGTAAGGAATTATGAGAAGAGTTTATTTAAATAAGCTTGGAGGTGTATTAAGGTCCATATAGTTACCCAATGATGAGGCTCATCATCACCCCCCTACTGAAAGTGTTGCTCATCCTCTGAGCAACTCAATCTATATCCATGTCCTTCATTGCTCTAGTGGCTTCCCTGACATCCCATGCTTCTGCTATAGTTTCCTCTTCCTGTGAATAGAATCCTGCCTTCCTCTCTATCTCCTCCCACTTCTTTCTTTCTTCCTCTTCCTTCCTTCCTTCCAACATTCCTAAGAGTAGTGGTGGACTGAGCCTCAAGCCAATCCAATTGACTTTGAGTCTTTGGAGAGCTTGCTTGTACATGGGTGTTCTGTTTAGTGCCTCTCTCATTCTCTGAGGAGAATGGTACTCTAATTTTCAAGCTGTATGGAAAAGTGTTCCATCTCCTTTGGCAAGCTTGCATGTTGTCATCCCCTAACAACCTGAACATGTCCTCAAAGTGTGTGACTGCTTGCTCTTGGGTAGCAAGGTACCTAGGTCATTTGCAATCAAGTTGTGGGTGATGATGACAACCATTGGATTTGATTGCTCAACTCTTATCATGAGGGGCTCTGTCTCTTCTCTTGCCATTAATTTCTTCATCTCTACAGCTCTTGCCTCCTCATAACTCATCCATGATGCCAATACCATCAATTGTGAGTCCCCTAGTTTTGAATTTGGGTCCCACACAATTAGGTCTGTCAAGGCCAAGTTGTGTAGGTAAAACTCAAACATTTTATCTCTATCCTCCAAGGTTTTTTTATCACAGAGATCAATGAATTGTCTGTAGTCTTGGAAGGGCATAGTTCCTCTCTGTGCTAAAGTCTTAATTTTGAACTGTAGCCACTGTTCCTTAAGATACAATGCATAAGACTTTGTTGGTATCCTGCATTGGATTGCCTCTACGGATAAACTGGCTATGGATGCCAATTAACTTTCTCTCTCTCGTAATTTTACCCTTAGCCATGTGTTCTCTGCTTCCAACTGAGCTTTCATCATTGTCTCTCTATCCCTTATGATACTCAGTTCTCTACCCATCTCCTTTACTTTCTCCTCCATGTGGCCTATATCCTCCACTCCTTTAGATTTGGAAATTTGCATCCACCTATGTGTTCTTGCCCTTTCTTTTTCAAGCTCAAAGAATAAGGGGATGAAAAATTTATGTGGAATGACCCTACCCCCTTCAATGAACCTATAGTAAGAGTCAAGGTTGGGTTGAGGACTAGGTTCCCTCAGTTCTGGATCTTCCTTCTTTGTTTCTTGCTGAATGATCCCTTCTTGGTCCATTTTCTGAGTTTCCTGTAGGTTTAGCAGAGTTTCCTGTAGGATGGCCTCTGCCTCCTGTAGGTCCTTTTGTGTCTCCTATAGGGGACCTTTTCCTTTGGATGAGGCAAACCTGGTGACAAGCCTCCTAACATAAGTGATGGGAGATTTGGGAGAGGCTTGTCCTGATGATCCTTCTCCTTGATTTTTCACAAGAGGAGCTATCTTTTCTTGCTACTTTGGTGAGTCTTCAATGACAATAGGAACTTTGGTGGGTGTTTGAGGTTTTCCTTGCCTGATCCTTGTACTTTTTCTTGTCCTAAAGTACAATGGGGTTTGTCTATGTCTCTTCCCTTTTTGCTTGATAGGTGTACTTAGGGCAGTAAGAGCAGTTGTTGCCTCTTTCTCAGTGGATTCTTGAGATACCCTTGGTGTTTCTTCCCCCATTTTTGCCTTAAATTGTAGACCTTTGTTCTTCCTTGCCCTTTGTTTCCTCTTTTACATTCTCCTACTCATCCTTGTCTTTCTCTTCTTCTTATCCCTCTAGTTCCTCACTCTGTTCATCAATTTCTTCCTTTTCATCTTCTTATGTCTCTTCATCACTTTATTCCTCATTTTATTCCTCTTTTCCCCCCTCTATTTCCTCTTCATCCCTCTCATTAGTAGTGGGGATTTTTACATATTCAAGAGATTTTATTTCTCCCTCTGCTTCCATGTCTCTGAAAGTTGTCCATGTAATAGGGAGTGTTAAGTTTTGGAGGGAATATTCTAGGATAAGTTTGATTAACCCATGATGGGCTAGCTATTGATGTTTTCCTTCCTGCACCTTGATGCTCATATCTATCACTGATTGAAGAAGAAAGTAGGGTATGCTTTGTCTGTTTTGAGGAGGTGTGTTTGCTCCAAACCTCAGTTCTTGTAGAAGCTTGAAATGGTATCCATATACCACACTATATATTCCTTCACATGATATATACTTAATGAGGTGGTAGTTAATTTCATTCCAAGGGTATGGCAAGCTTTCTCTCATGACCCCATTTTTGTCCTCCATTGCCTCCTCTCCTTCCAAAAATAATTTCTTCTTTGCAAGTTGGTTGTTACCCTTATCTTCCTTTCTCCAGGGCAACCCTAAAGGAAGCGTGGTGATTATTCCTGTGACTTCAGGGGTGATTTCTACTGAGCGGTCTTTCACCACAGTAGTGGCATGGGTCTTAGTTAGTGGTATGAATGAGAGAGAAAAGTCTCTGGCCACCTCATCATCGTATCCCCTCATTTTTTTAAAGAAACTCATCCAATTGTGGCTTGTGAAGGTATCTACTACAGGAGGGTGTTGATGAATTCTCATTGTGTTTGTGGGTTCCCTCTTGTTAAATCCACTTGTCATTTGTCCTCTGATGATTGTGGAGGCTTGTATGGGTCAATTCCAAATTCTCAATGGGTGAGAGATTTTAAATGAAAATTCTATATATAATTCCCCTAGACTGCAATCTCCTACCTCTTGGTTACTACATGATGAAGCCAACCTTTGATTTTTCCTCTCTAAATTCCCACTGCCAATCCTGTAGATGACTGCTCTGTATCCTGTAGGTTCTCCTATAGGATCTTGTAGGTTTTCCTGTAGGATCCTGTAGGTGCTCCTGCACTGAAAAATTTCTCACTGTCTTTCCTGTAGACATTGCTTCAAGAGTCGAGAGCAACCTTGCTTCGATGTATCCTCGAGATTGTGAATGCCTCCTATGCATGGGAATCAGTGTTTTATTTCCTCATATGGGTGATTGTGTGGGATGGTGTGTTGGCAACCGAAGTACGAGCACCCACTTTTGCACCGTTGGTCCCACTACCACTTCATCATTCCTCCTTACCTCGTAATCATCTCCAACTTCGGTTATCCGTAACTTAACCATTTTTTGCCTCATCTCCTTTTTCTTTTAATTTGACTGTTGCCATGTGTGTAGTGAACTAATTGTATTCTCCTCGTTGACTGGCCAAAGGTGGCCAAGTTAATTGACCACCTTGGCTTATAAAACAAACTCTTACACAATCCTACATTTTTTATCATATTATGCTAACGAGAGAGCTTAAGTGAGATGACATACCTGTGGGTAAGGTTCCTTGATGATGCTGCTTGTTGAAAAATGATGTCCCTGTTGTGTATTTGTTGCATATGTTTTTATTTTTATTTTGGCCTCCTTTGATGCTTTTTCTTTAATGTGTGGGTATTGGAGGGTGATGCTGATGATCTTGCTATTGCTGCTAAGCCCTGGAGGATCTTCCTTGACAATAGGATTTCCATGGTGAAGATGATTGCAAACTGTGAAATATATTTTTGTGGGACAGGTTGCTACATCATTTCCTACAGGAAACCTACAGGATGTCCTGTAGCTGCCTCTCCCCTAAATTTTTATTCTTTCCTTCACTTCTGGAGCATGAGGATTGTTGTCATGGGTAGAGAAGGGGTATAGTGATTGGTAGGTGAGAGGTGTAGCCTTTAGGTATTGTCCCCTTGTCCTCTGTTCTTACCCTCTTTTATTTGTTTTTTCTCTTTCTGAAAATTGTAATCTTTTTTTGAAATTGACTTATTGGATGAATGCAGGGGTAATCATGGTGGTGAGAGGCATGGTGATGAGGCGGTGAAGTAATTTATTTTTTTTTGACACAAGCATGTCATCCCCTTGCTTTAGGGTCACATTCCTTGGGATTCCCAAGCCATTGTAATTCCTACAGGATCATCCTGTAGGTTTTCAGGGAATCCTGTAGGTTTTTAGGGAATCCTGTAGGTTTACAGGGAATCCTGTAGAAAACACAGAACCCGTGCAAACTGAGCTAGATGAGTTCATCAATGGAGGGAATGATAGGATGATGAAGAATACAGAATGGAGGAATTAAAACATGAGATTTATAGGTCCTTTTTCTCCTCTCTTATTGCTTTGATCCTCCTCCTGCTGACCTACAAACAACATTTTCAATTTTTTTTTGCTTATATATATATATATATATATATATATATATATATATATATATATATATATATTTGTTTTTGTTTTTTTTGTTTTTTCTTTCTTGAAAACAACTAGTCTGCCTCCAAGAGGTTTTCATCCTAGCTGCTTGCTCTAGTTGCCTCGAAAGAGGTTTTCACCGATAGATATTTTTATCCTTTTTTTTCTTTTCTTTTTTTACACCATTGGGTCGCCTCAAGAGGTTTTCAACCCAACAGTGGGACTCAGGTACCTCATGGAGGTTTTCACCCGGGTCTCTTTATTTATTTATTTATTTATTTTTTTTTTTTTTTTTTTTTTTAATTCCAGTTTTAATTAATTAATTTTTAATTTTTAATTTTTATTCTTGTTAGTGACTTGATGGGGGAGAAGCGGAGACTTGCTCCACTACCATCACTGTCTTGCTGATGCCATTAATAAATTCTTGCTTTGACAAGGGCTTATTGTAGACCTTCAATCTGTGCCCATTGACAAGTAAAGCAATAGCCTCTGCATCAATGGTTCTCATCTACATTGAACCATTATCATGACATTTATCTATGACATAAGGCCCTAACAATCTAGTCCTTAACTTGCCTTTAAAATCCTTGTATCTGGAATCATACAGCAAAGCCCAATCACCTTCTTGAAATTGTTTGTCCTTTATGTTCTTGTCATGTCAGATCTTCCTTTGAACTTGAGTCACCTTTGTGTGTAGGAGGGCCTACATTCTAAACTCATTTAACCCATTCAGCTAGAGCAATCTCTCTTGTTGTGCCCTGGTGAGATCTAGATCTAGTTGTGTTGCCATTCTTAAGGTGTTGTATTCAAATTCAATGGACAACAGAGCCTTCTTCCCATAGACCAACTCATAAGGAGTGAATCTAGTGGTGGTCTTATAGGTGGTATTGTAGGCCCAAGTGGCCTCAACTAATTTATCTTCCCAGTCCTTTTTGCTTTTGCTAATCACTTTGGTCATAATGCCCTCCAGCACTCTGTTGGTCACCTCCACTTGCCCATTATCTTGTGGGTGGTAAGGAGTGGATGTTCTATGCTTGACCTTGTACTGGCTTAACAAACTTTCAATCATGTGAGATGTAAACTGGTTGCCTTGATCAATGACCAGTTCTTTAGGGTACCCAAACTTATAAAATACATTTTCCCTTAAGAACTCGGCCACTTTCTCCTCGTACTGCTTTGATGGCCTTAGCCACAACCCACTTGGTCTAATAGTTAGTGCACACAATGATGTATTGCTTTTTCTTGGATGGAGGTTCAATGGGTCCAATGAAATCCATGCCCCACTTGTCAAATGGCTCGAAAGTCACTTGAGGTTATAGAGGAATTTCATCCCTTGGGGTAGGTTTTCCCATCCTTTGGCACCGATCACACTGACTAGTATACCTCCTCACATCCTGGTGAAGAGTAGGCAAATAATAACCAGCTTGTAGCACCTTGAATGTTGTCCTCTTGGCTACAAAGTGCCTCCACAAGGCCTATCATGATAGGTCAAAAGGATGTCAAAGATTTCCTCCTCCCTAATAGATCTTCTCAGAATTTGATCCAAGCCTAGTTTGAAGAGGTTGCCCCTAATCCAAGTGAATGGGGTGCTCTTCTTCACAAACTTTCTTTTCTCTTTGGAGGACAAGTTCAGTGGAAACTGTGCAGACACCAAGTAGTTTGTTATGTCAGCAAACCATGGAGAGATAACTGAAATGGCAAATAAGTGTTCATTCGGTAACTGATCATCAACTATTCCCTCCCCCCTTGCAGGCAAAGTTAATCTGGATAAAAAATGTGCAACAACATTCTCCTTTCCAGGCTTATCAATAGCAGTTAGATCAAACTATTGTAATAAAAGTAACCATCTAATAATTCGAGCATTCACATCAGGTTTATTAATTAAGTATTTAATTGCAGCATGGTAAGTATGCACAAATGTTTGGTAACCTATAATGTAATTCCTAAATTTGTTCAATGAATGCATAACAATCATGAGCTCCTTTTCAGTCATTGTGTAGTTCAGTTTGGCTCTTGACAGATTCTTACTGATAAAGTAAATGGCATAAGGTAACTTGTCATATATTTAACCTAGAGCTGCTCCTATGGCTTTGTGAGAGGCATCATCATGTATATGGAAATGAAGGGCCCAATTTGGGCCTTGGAGAATAGGTGCAATGGTAAACTTGTCCTTCAAGGTGTCTAGGGCCTCTTGGTAGCTTTTTGACCATAAAAATTCCGAGTCCCAAATAAAGGAGAAGCTAACTTGCTGAAGTCTTTTATAAATCTCCGATAGTGTCTAGCTAAATGTAGAAAACTTCTGAAATCCCTCTATTTTTGCGGAGGTGGGACCCTTCGGATGATGGCTATCTTATTTGGGTCCACCTGCAGTCCTTCCTGGGATATTGAATGACTTAGAACAGTCCTTGCAGTCATCAAGAAATCACATTTTTTGGGACTAAGGGACAAGTTCATTTCAATGCATTTGTTAATAACCTTACCCAAGTTGGACAAAGCCTCTTGGAAATCACACCCATAAGGTGTAAAATCATCCATATAAATTTCTTTTGCATCATGGACTAGCTCGGAAAAGATACTCAAGACTTCCCTCTGGAAAGTGGCTAGGGCATTGCATAGGCCAAAAGGAAGGACGCTATAAGCGAAAGTACCCCAAGGACAGGTGAAGGTGGTTTTATCTTGGTCTTTTGGGCTAATCTGGATTTGATTGTACCCGCTAAATCCATCTAGGAAAGAGAAAAATTTCTTCCTTGCTAGGCCATCTAGCACTTGGTCAATGAAAGGTAGAGGGAAAAGGTCCTTCTTTGTTGCTTTGTTTAACTCTTTGTAATTGACACAAATCCTCCACTTCCCATTTTTCTTTAGAACCAACACCAAAGGAGAAACCCACTCAACTGTCTGAGATAGGGTAAATGAATCCTGCATCCAACAGCTTTTGCAGTTCTTCTTCGACTATATCCTTGAGAGATGGATTCATTCTCCTTTGGGGTTGTTGGATTGGTTTGCAACCTTATTTGATATAAATGTGGTGAGTACAAACTGAGGAGTGCACTCCCTTCTTTTCCTTGTAACTCCAAGCAAAGGCATCTAGATGTTCCCTTAGCATGTTGCACAACTTTTCTTCTTGGTGTACAGAAAGAGGGGTTGATTTTCAAAGTTATTTCAAGGTTGAATTCTATGGTTTTGACACGGGTAGGGTTTGAATCAACTAAGAATAGATCAATATGATGGTTTCTCTTGGTTTCCTTTACTACTTTCTCTAAGGACAAGGTGCCGGGAGTTGGAATTTGGAGTATGTGTTCAATCAAATCATCTTCATCTGGTTGTCCTCCTCCCATGGTTGTTTCTAAGGTATAGAGTTGGGCTGAGTAGATTTCATCTTCTTCCTCCTCTTCTAGCCATAAAGGTAAGTCATGTTCTAGAGATGGATAAGAAGGAGGGTACAAGACTAACTACTTAGATAGATGCCCATTTTGATAGTCATATTTCTAGCCCTGTAGCTGATGTAGGCATCGACAGTGGCTAACCAAGGCCTCCCAAGTATGATAGGATAACTAGTAAGCTTGGCCTTAGGCTAGAGAACTAGGAAGTTTGCAGGGTACTCCCGAGAGTCAATGGAGACCATAACATCCTCAAAAATCCCCTCAGGGGTTACTGTGGAATGGTCTGCAAGTTGCAAGACGGTTGTGGTCTTTCTTAATGAACTCTGGAGATTGAGCTTGAGCATGGTGTCCTTGGTCATTACATTAATGGCAGCCCCAAGATAAATCAAAGTGTGTGGGACAATGGTGCCATTGATGTGCACATCTACTATAGGGCTTCCAGGATCCAAATACTTTGGGAAAATTATGTGCCCCAACATTAGGTCAAACAACTGTCCAATGAAATTAATGGTAGAGGTGTCTCTTTTTCGCCTCCCTGTATGCTTGAAATGCTTCTCTTTAATCAAATTGTTGTAAATAGGTACATCCTTGATGGCTTGGAGAAGTGGATTTTTTACACATATATTTTTCAATTCACCCAGAATTTCATTCTCTTCTAGGGTAGGCTGGACGGGATGAGTTAATCTCTCATGAAAGGGTGGTGGATTCACTCTAGGCATGCTTTCCTCTCTTTCCTCCTCACTCTCCCTAGGTGGAGGTGGAGGTTGGTTGTCTGGGATTACTCTCCCAGATCTTAGGTTAATTTCCTGAATCTCCACAACATAAGCAGGATAAGATGTCTCTCCACCGTATAGTTGTTGTGCTTGTCTGTTGTTCGGGTTCGGATTTGGCTGGGTAGGCATCTGAGGTTGTTTAGGTGGAGTAGGGTGTAAAAGTTGTGGTTGAGTAGGAGGTGAAGGTAATAAAGATCGAGAATTGTTGTATGGGGGCCTACACCCCTGGGGTGGCGCATTCCACTGAGGTTGTGGCATAGTATATGGCTGAAATGATTGGCTGGTCGACCGGGAATGGTACTAAGGTGAAAAATACCAAGGAAGAGTTATAGACTAGGAGGGATGAGCAAGGGGCCCCCAGGAGGGGATGGATGTGTTCTGGTTAGGGTTGTAATATGCATGGGATGACCCTTGCATTCCCTGCTGGTATGGTCGAGGCCCTTGAGGTTTCATTTGATTTATGTAGCAGAGCTGTTCAGTCACCCCTTCAGTTCCCTGATACACAACTTTTAGTCCAGGTAGAGAAGAGCACTTGTTTGTGGAGTGGTTTTCTTCACAAACCGAGCAATTTTTTACCAAGTTTAGTGGACATTCATTCCTAGGGTGCCTCCTTGTGCATCTAGGGCAGAAGATGGCTAATGCTCTTTCTTCTTCCTCCTACTTTCTCTTGATGTGCATAGTGTCCATCTGTAGGGCATGGGTTTGAAACATTTCACTCTTGAAATCTTCCAGCATATTTCCAATTTCACCTTTTATGGAAGTGTTAGAAGAGGATGGGTTGGCCGTTGGTTGACTACCCGTACCCTTTTTCTTAGCTGTCCTAGAATGATTCCTAAAGATAGCCTTGATGTCTTCATAGGGTAGTTGGTATATGTCCCCTCCTGCTAGCAGGTTTAGGGTATCCAAAATATCTTCCCCTCAGAGTAGGACTAGCTTCAGTCACTCAGGATCAAGTGTGCACCTGACCCTTTTGTAGCTAAGCTAGAATCTTTCTTCATAATCCTCTAGGGATTCATCATGCCTTAAGGTCATCCTAAAATTTATTCTTTAGTGCCTTTGGACTTGCAGTAGTCTCGATACTTTTTGTTGAAGGCTTCCTACATCTGAGCCCAGGTTGTGACGCTATCCATAGTAAACCCATGAACCAATGCAAAGTTGCATCCTTGAGAGTGGATGGGAATAGTTTCAACTTCTGCTCAACAGTGGTGTAATCATAAGTTCTACATATGACAACAAACTCAAACAAGAAAGTGTCTGGATCTTCTAAGGTCAGGGCATGGAAATTAGGAAGAGCAGAGGGGCTTATGTTTTTCATCTTGGTATCCCCATTAGTTTCTCTGGTGGGAAAGGCACTCTCAATTCTTTCTCTATCTCCTCTGTCATTTCTATTTTCAGCCATTAGGTAAGTTGGAATGGGTTCTCATTCTTCTTCTCCCCCTGTAGGCTCTTCAAAAATCTCTGATTGTTCGCCCAAGGGGTCCTCCAATTCACAGCGACCGAAGAAGAGGGAAGGTTGGCTGTTTGAAGTGGTGGGGTATTTGGTAGAAACTTTCCTAAGTTGTCCCTATTCCTATGAGGCATGAAAGAAGTGTTTTTGCTTAGTTTTGTGTTTTTTCTTCAATATTTGAAACTAATTGCAGAATTGAAATCACAAACTGAATGGAAACTAACTGCTTGAATGAAATCTCACTTGTAGAATGGAAAAGAAAGAAAACTAACTTGCAATTTCTTTTACAGAAATGAAGATAATAACAGAATGTCAGAGATAAGAAATGGAAGAAATAAAGAAGAAATCACATCTTACTCAGACACCTCCCCGACAACGGCACCAAAAGTGATGAGCACCAATATTGCAGCAAGGATGCTACAACTCCGAGGGCTACCAACTTTACTTTATCAACCCGAGGTTCGTACAAACTTGGAGGTGATAGTGTTGTATACATAAGCAGATGCAATGGGTCTGCTCTTTGTTACTGGTAAGCTGGTGATAGACCACTATGGTTTTTCAAACCAGTCTTCTATTAATTTAGAAGAAGCTTAATTACCAATGAGAAAAAGGGAAATTTACACTAAATGAAAACTTGTCTACTGTAGTAAGGAAAAGACTGAAATCAAATGCTTAAATACACCATTCATCTAACTACTGCTAAGAGGCATTGATTTAAAAGAATGCTAAGTTAACATGTGTGTAACCCTACTGTCCTAGGCATGCAATCTGAAATAACCAAACATTCTACTGTTGTGCATGTACTAACACAATAACTCTTTTTTCTTTTTTCTTTTTTTTTGTGTGAAAATGTGAATGCTAGATTCTCTTAGTGATGTGGAAGGTGGATTAGGGATGATGGTGAATGGTCATATGGCTTGGGAGGAAAGTAGGAGTCTTCTCCTATCTTCCTAGATGCTTTTTCCACAGATCGACCTACAGGATGTCCTAATGCCTCCTACAGGATGTCCTAATGTTCCAATAGGATTTAGATGAGAGCAAGAGGGGGGATTTGGAAGGTGGTGTAAGGCTTAGGGAAGGTGAATGGCGAGAGAAATGAGGCAAGAGAGTGGATAGGACTCCTTCAGAGCTCAAACCAGAGTTTGTGAGATGGTTGGATTTTCTCAACAAGCTTGGAGAAATGTTCTTATGGAATGATGAATTTGGTGAGGGGTTTAGTGGGAAAAGGTGATAGCCATGGATGGATGAGGATAGGATGGGGTTTCTGGTCCTGAAATCTATCTGCACTACATCAATCAATGACATTTATCCACGAATCATGTTAAATAAGAAAGATTTTCAATTAACTAAAGAAAAACATAATTTCATTATCTAGTTGCCTATTCCATGCATGGGAAAACTTGCAAAATAATGTGAAACCTTTATGATATCTACTATAAGGTTGAATATATCAGAAATGACAATTAAATCCTAACCTTGAAAAGTAGTAAAATGCTGGCCTAAGTAACATAAAACCCTAAATTCCATGAAAAATCAGAATTTTGTCTTTTTGGGGCTGCATAGGATTTCTTTCCTCAAACCATGGTCCCTGAAGGGAGGAGTGAGGCCAAATCCACCTACTAACATCTTTTTTATATTCCTTTATCTTCCTAAGCTACTGCTAAAGCAATGCACAAATGGAAGTAAACTAATCAAATCCACAACTACTTGTAATGAAATAATGCTAAAGACAATTCAACCATTAATTTATGAAATGAACTAAGAATACAAATACAAGAAGAGGAGAATTTGCTTCTAGGGTTGGGCCCTAACCCAAGAGCTTCAGCCCCCTTAGTCAACTCAGTGCTGGATCAAGGGAATTCTCATTCTCATTATCATATCAGAAAATTACATAACAATGTCTTCCACAAGTCTTGAACTCAAAAAATTCTTAGTGATTTTACATAAAAAAAATTCAAATCCTAATGAGGATCTAGGCCTTCTTATTTATAAAACTTAAGTCTCCAACGAATTCCTTAAATCTAGGGAGGCTCGACTCCCAAACTCAAGATGAATTGGCTCTCTCTAATTGTCACTCTCTAATTGTCACTGTCTCGGCTGCCTTTTGATCTTCATGACTCGATTGCTTGCAACTCTGAGCTATGTGATTTGATGGAGGAATATTCAAATGAGTGAGGAGTAAATGAGGAGTATCTATCTCCTACAATCTCTCCTCCTTGTCTCATTCGATTTTTTGCCCTTAATTAGCCAAAATTGCCATGATTTGCTCTCAAAAACCTATAATCAATGCACATTAGTCCACTAGGCATAACATCTCACTTTTACTCATCTCATTAAGCAAAATATAATCAAAATATGTAAGGAATTATGAGAAGAGTTTATTTAAATAAGCTTGAAGGTGTATTAAGGTCCATATATTTACCCAATGATGAGGCTCATCATTGGGCTTATAGAAGTACTTCAGAGTCCATAACTATTCTAAGAATGTTAAGGCCAGGGTGGCTATTTTTAACTTGAAATGCAAGGCTGATATATGGTGGGAGGATCTAATAAATGTCAAAAGCATCAGGGAAAAGGAGCTAACATGGAAAATATTTTAGAAATATTTTGGGGAAAAGTACCTATCTGAGAGGTATCATGACAACAAAATCAAAGAGTTTCATGAGCATAAGTTGGGATAGTTCACCTTGGATGTCTACAACAATATATTTTTGGAATTGTGGAGGTATGTGCCCTACATCAAGGATGAGAAGGTGAATATTCAAAGATATCTTAGTGGTTTACCATTGTCCTACCAAGAAATGAATTTGATGAGCTACAAGCATTAGAAAAAACCGTTAGTAAGGCCAAGTATTGCTATGATAAGTCCAAGCATAAGACTGAATTCTAGGAAGATTGAAGGAAGAGAGATAAAACCAACTTTAAGGGGAAGGGACCAAAATCCTTAGGATACATGAAAATGGGAAAAAATTTCAAAGATAAAGGTGAATTACAGTGGAATTTTCTTGCTACCAATAGAGATCGTCTTGTCAAATCGGAAAGAGAAAAGGAAGAGGAACCCAAGAGAAATCCATTTTAGTTTTGGGGATGTGTAGAGAACCACATGTTAAAATATTGTCCTCACCAAAAATAGAATAACAAGAATTTGTACCATGTATAGGGAGAAACAATAGTGAACAATGTGACTTAGATCATACCTTAGATTTATGTGGCATTGGACAACAAGCAAGAAAATCATCAAGCTTTGGTGATCGAAATGGATTGTATGGTTTCCAACCATCCTATTTCAATTTTAATCGATCTAGGTTCTAATTTTAACTATGTTAGTCCCAAAATTATACATACATGTGCTTTTTAATGGAAATTGTTGGAATTAAGCTCACTACTAAGAGGGGGGTGAATAAGTAGTGATGGGATTTATTGAACTTTTAATTCTTTTTACCAAAAACACCATATTCGGTAACCCATCACTTAGTATATGAAAAAAACATAAAATTAATGCATAGAAACACCATGAATAACATAAAAAATTCACACAAAAGAACACAAACATTTTCTGGTGGAAAACCCCCTCTAGGGTAAAAAATCACCTGATGTTGCTGCCGATCAAAAATCTATTATGCTAAAAAAATTATTACATAGATGAGCTACCACCCAATAGCTAGAAGAATCAACTGCTAAGACATTTTGCTATAAATTTCAGTTGGAAAGTCTCGTGTCTCACAACTCTACGAATAACCATTCACTGGAAGCCACCACAACCAACGAGCCTCACCCAAGACGACTAGAACCTAGAGAAATTTGCTTTCATGTTCTTATTTGTCTCCTAGAAGGGACCCACCTTATCTACACAATGTCTATAATGAAGCCTCATGCCTTCAACACCTCCATGTGAACCATATTTCATGCATTTTCAAACTGGGATCTCAAACCTACTCAACATGAGAAACCTTGCATCAACTATAATCTAAAAATAATATCTGCTAAAGTATAAAACTCCACATAACTAAAAATATGAAATATGCTAGATAAATCACTGTAGCACACATTGATACACACACCATCCATCAATCAATAATAATAATCATACTTCTCACACAAGTATAAACCAAAATATCCTCAACAATCTCCAAAGCAATACCATGGGTGAATACAATGTTTATGTCAATACCTGGGACACTTGTACCATGGTAGTATCCAAATCAATACCACATGTAAATACCATGGCTAAGTGGATACCAAGGACACCTATACCATGGTAAAATTCAGGGAAATACCATGGGTCAATGCCATGGTTATCCCAATAACATAGACCCCTGTACCATGGTAATCTCCAAGTCAATACCACAGGTATATACCATGGTTATGCCAATACCACAGACCCTTGTACTACCTTAATATCCAAGTCAATACCACAGGTAAATACCATGGTAATACTAATATCTTTCATGCCAATAACAAGTGCTGACCTGGACCACACACAAATCAATATGAAGGTAATGAAACCATAGTAATACCAATAAATGTAATGTCAATAGCAAGGTAAACACCCTACAACTAACAAACCAAGAAACATAACCACAAGAAACATAATCATTTGCAATACATGCCCATGTTGACATCAATGACAACCATCAATCACTGCAACCAATAGTTGTACCAACAAATGCACCCTCAATGCCAACATTCTCCCCCTTTGACATTGATGGAAACCCAACTAAACTATCCAACTATTGTAGACTCTGAAACTGATCTCCTCATGCACTCTCCCTTTGACATCAATGGAAAAGGGCTGAGCTCATCCAAGTAACCATATTTGAATAAACAATACTCCCCCTAGACACTAGCTGGGTCAGATCATAATGAAAAATCAATAACACTCCTCATGGAAACATGACAACAAAAAAATACAACTCTCACTCTCCTGAAGCAACAGCAACAAAAAACTCTTAATGAACACCACTCTCAACCAGCAGAAAAAACATAATGTGAGCAACAACATTCTCTATAAAAATTAATGAGTAGCAACAAAACACCCTCTGATACAATAGCAACAGATATGATGACCAAACAACAACATGATCATCCATCCTCTCTCAAGCATCTACAATATAGAGTAGACAATAGCAATAACTCTTAACTAAGGTAGTAACATTATATCATGAGTATCGACAATAACATCAAAACTCACTCTCCATTAGCATCAACAACAACATAAACATAAACATCAACATCAATCATTATGCCTTCACCAAAGCATTGTATCATCACCATTCATATCAAGCAGCAACATCAACAATCAAACGCTAAATATGCTCCATCTAACCAACCACAATGTCAAGCATATGAGGACCATCAGTAGTAGCAACATCCTCATAAATACAAGGTCAATGCAATAAACAACCAAAACAACAACACAATACCATAATTGATCAACCAATACATAAAGGACATGCTCCCCCTGATCATCATAACATCAAGCAACAACCAATGTCTTCTAGTTGAAGGATACACCTCATGAACCAAGGGACTGACTTGACACAATATGATTGATATGAAATACATGATTGAAGCGACAAACAACAATCCACATGAATGGTTGGTTCATCCCTCATCAATAGATACTAGACACTAATAATCTCTCTCTAGCATGACCATGACCTATCATATTCAATAGAATTTAAGTACATTGTTATATAATGACTATAACATGATATACAATAGACCAAAGATGGCTGCAAAAAGTCATAACAACACAAATTTGACATGAATCACAACTCTTCCTATCACGAACTCATGAACCCAAAGACTTGAACACTTGATTACAGGGCCTCATGAACATGACAACAAATGATGAAGTACAATATGAAACTTTGCGACTGTTACATGATGCTTGAAATTTTCAATACATGACCAAGACTCAAGATTCTCTCTAAGACATAGTTAAACTCCTTAACTAACATTATGATGAATAACCAAAAATATGTAAATATCATCATGCACATAACCATCCACGTGCACAAAGTAGACCCATCTATAACAAGGCACCATCTTATAGCAACAAATGATGTAATGGTAGTAGTAACCAATCAACATGAAATATGTAATAATGAGAAAAAGTAGTATATAACCATGAAATCAACTGAGTAACATAAAACTCCAATCTATAGTAGCAACATCTAATGCATAAATATAGCTCATGAACTTGCAACAACAACATAGTACCACCATCTCACATCATCCAAAATAAACCAACCAAAATAGATATATAGTAGCAGCAACAAACATGTCAATAATATGTGCACTATTTGCAGTAGAAAACAATCATCTTCTCAAGGTAGCAACATATATGTCACTAGTAACCACCAAGCCACATATGCATAATGGCAACAATTAAGTAGCAATAAATAATCTTCAACTTGAAGAAACACTAAATTGGTAGCAGAAAATTTATCAACATCAAGACAAACAATAATGAATCATAAATAGATCTACTTAGAAATGAAGCATAGGCCAAGTAACAACAACCAATATCCTCAATGACCAATTTTAGATAAATATATCATCATGAGAAACATAGCAACCTCCAAAATCTCTTCCAGATTACAAATCTGAGCTCTAACTCATAGTCAAATATTCCAACTTAGAAAATAGTTGGGATAATAAATGATGATTTTGCGTTGGATTTTATGGGAAAATAAGGATGAATATGGAAATTCCATGACATGGGTTTTGTGCATAACGACCCAAATTAGTCTTGACCTGAGCATTTTTCTAAAAATCAGCCTGGATTGAGGAAAAATGTAAGGTTCTTCGAAGGCAATTTTCCCAGATTTTCTGTTGTGGTCGGTTTGCAATTTTCCTCAAATGCACAATCAAATTGGATTTTCTTCTAGCTGAAATGTTAATTAAAAGATATTTATTTCGTTTCCTCTTTTTTTTTTACTTCTCAAAAACTAATCATTCAATTGTTTATTTATGCAAGTGATTTCTCTTCATTTCATGGGTAGGCAAAACAAAATGAGCATATTTAAACCACACCATACTCCTATTTAAAAATGATCAACAAACAAACAATGTCAAATCTAATGAGGCCATTTGAAAAAAATTCCTTTGAGGAGATCTATCTGAATTTATGCAATTTTTGCTTCAAGCTTCCCCTGAGGCTGAGCTGGCCTCAATTTTCTTCTTTCGTTTTCTTTATCCAAACCTTGATGTACCGCTTTCTATTCAGATCTTCTTCTAGTTTATTTTTTCTCCTCCAAATTCTTCTTTGATGACTAGATCCCTTAAGAGTTGTAGGCAACAAACAATCTTTGTCTCTATGACCTAAGTTATAACAAATATAAAATCTAATGTGCCCAAGAAATGGAGGAAATGGAATATTTTTACATTGAATACCTTTATGCCCAAAATCATTACACATAAAACAATAGCCATGAAAGACATTTTTGTACCCGAAGAATAATGGGGATGCTTGTGAATTCTCCTTCTTCAACTGTAGATTTTTCTTGTAATCACTTTTATTCTTTCTTTTGCAATTTGATGCAATGTGCATGAATTTTTGACAGCTAAAACACCTTGCATTTCTCAAACCCTTCCTAGTCACATTCTTCAACTTATGATTTTGATGATGATTTTCTTTATTTTTTATGCTAATTTCTACCTCGGGCTTTTCAAACGTTGTTTCTTTAGCTCCAAAACTAGAAATGCTCTCTTCCATTTTTTTTTCTAATTTATTACAATGGTTGATCTTATTCTTAAGCTTATTCTTAGTCTCATCCTCATTCATCTTTTCCTTCTCTATTTGATTTTTTAAATCAACAGTTTCTTCCTTGAATGCATGTTCTCCTACCTCAAGAATTTGGAGAAATTTATTTAAATATTTATTTTCCAATGTGAGCTTCTCTATCAACCTATCCTGTTCTTTATTTTCAGCCTCAAGGGTTTCTAATATTTTAAATTCATCATCCTCAGATTCCTGCACTGGAAAAATACCTTCCTCACATCTTGAGGAATCAACTTCAAAAGACTTATCATCAACTTCTTCAATAACCCCAAAATCATCATCACTAGATTGGCAAGGAAAATGTCCATGATTGAAAATACTATTTGCCATACCTTTTACTAGAAGAAGAGGTTCTTCATATTTTGCAGCATTCTTAAGTTGTTTGCAACTCTTCTTCTTCTGAGATTGTTTCCTATTGTTTTCTTCCAAGATCCAACGATCTTATCTCAAGAGATCAAGCTTCACCAAAAGAACCCCATAGTTGGAATTAATCTCACTACTGAGAAGGGGGAGGGGGTGTGAATCAATATTGATGGGATTTATTGAACTTTTAATTCCTTTTTACCAAAAACACCAAATTAAGTAACCCATCAATTATTATATGAAACCAACATAAAATCAATAAATAGAAACACCATGAATAACATCAAAACATTCACATAAAAGAACACAATTTTTTTCTGGTGGAAAACCCCCTCCAGGGAAAAAAACCATATGTTGTTGTTGTTGCTTAAAAATATATTATGTTGACCAAATTATTAGATAAAGGAGTTGTCAACTAGTAGCTGGAAGACTAGATTACTAAGACAATATGCTAACAATATTAGTTGGAAATTATCTTCTCTCACCACTCTAAGAACAACCATTAACTAGAAGCCACCACAACCAACGAGCCCAATACCACTAGACTTTGGAGAAATATGCTTCTCGTTCTGATCTGTCTACTAGAAGACACCCACCTTATCTACACATTGTCTATAATGAAGTCTCATGACTTCAACACCTCCATGCGAACCACGTTTCATGCATTTTCAAATTTGGCTCTCAAACCTGCTCAACATGAGCAACCCCGCATCAAATCTAATATGAAAATAATATCTGTTGAATTATGCAACTCCACATAATTACAAATATACAATATTCTAGATAAATCATTGTAGCACACACTTACACACACACACATTCCATCAATCAATAATAATAATCATACTTCTCACACAAGTATAAAACAAAATATCCTCAACAATACGCGGGACACCTATACCATGGTAATCTCCAAATCAATATCACGAGTAAATACCATGGTTAAGTTGATACCAAGGACACCCATACCATGGTAAACTATAGGGAAATACCATGGGTCAATACCATGGTTATCCCAATACCACATATCCTTGTACCATGGTAATCTTCAAGCCAATACCATGGCAATACTAATACCTTTCATGACAATACTAAGTGTCAAACTGGACCACACACAAACCAATACCAAGGTAATGATACCATAGTAATACCAATACATGTAATGTAATTACCAAGGTAAACACCTTGCAACTAATAAACCAAGCAACATAATCATTTGTAATGCATGCCCAGGTTGACATCAATGCCAACCATCAATCATTGCAACCAACAATTGCACCAACAAATGCATCCTCAATGCCAACAGAATCCCCATGCAAAATTGTGTCTGGTCGATCTAGCCACATGGGTCAGAAAGAAGGTGACAAATGTGGTGGAGCCATGTTGCCTAGAAATAAGCAACCTTCCCACGACAACCGTACTCAATATATCTTTTTTTGGGTTCATATGATGTTTTAATTGGTATCGACTAGATGACAACCTATAAAACCTAAGTGGAGCATTATAATAAGTCGTTGGAGTGCCTTAACGATGAAGGTGAGGAAAAGATATTGCAAGGGATGAGAAAGGTTGTCTTGGTCTAGCATATTTAAGCACTACAAGTGAATAAATAAAACAAGAATGGGTGTACCCTATATATGATTCAAGAAACTATTGTGATAGAGAACAAAAAGCTAAGAATGGAAGACAACAACATTCTAAAGAAATACAATGATGTATTTTCGAAAGAAGTGCTGAGATTTCCACCCAAGAGGGAAATTGACTTCTCCATTGAGTTGATTCCCTATTTGGTGCCAGTTTCCAATGCCCCATATTGCATTATCACACTGAGGAGGTATCATTAAAGCTATAGATAAAAAATCCTATAGATAAAGGGTATATTAGACCCAACATGTCATGCTAGGGAGCCCCAATTCCCTTTGTGAAGAAAAATGATGACACACTGCGACTGTGCATTGACTACCAATAATTAAATAAAGCTACAATGAAGAATAAATACCAATTTCTTAGGATTGATGATCTATTTGATTAATTAAGAGGAGCCATAGTTTTTTCCAAGATAGATCTAAGTTATGGCTATCATCAATTCATAATTGAAGATGACGACATTCACAAGACAACCTTTAGGATGATATACGAGCACTACGAGTTCATGGTGGTGCCATTTGGGCTCACAAATTCCCTAGCCACATTTATGTTCCTAATAAACAACGTTCTAAACTAGTATTTGAAAAAGTTTGTGTTTGTTTTTGTGGATGCTATACTCGTTCACTAAAAACATAGAGAGAAACATGAAGAGCACCTAAAGGCAATGTTACAATTGTTGTGGGAACACAACTTGTATGCCAAACTTTAAAAATGTGGCTTCCTCGAATCACATATACAATAATTGGGATATGTCATCTCCAAGGAAGGAGTAGCTATGGATCCAAAAAATATTAAGGGCATAATGGAGTGGCCTATTCCCCAAAATGTCATAGAGGTTAGATCCTTCGTGGGATTGTCTGGATATTACCGACAATTTATTCAATATTTTTCAAAGTTTGGGTATCCAATCAAAACTTTACAAAGGAAAGGAATCAAATTTCAATGGACATCAGAGTGCATAGATAGCATTGAGTAACTCAAAAACTTGCTCATTCATGCACAAATTCTAAGAATAGTAGACCCGAAGAAGGATTTGCTAGTTTGGACAGATGCTTTCAAGGAAAGACTAGGTGGACCTTGATGTAAGAAGGAAATGTAATTTGCTACAAATCGAGAAATGTAAATGAGCATGAGAAGAACTATGTCACTCATGACTTGGAGCTAGTAGCAATAGTGCATGCACTGAAGATGTGGAGACACTATGTGAGTGGGAGGAGGTTTATGTTGATGAAGGAGCATGGAGGGTTGAGATACTTATTTAATGAGCCCAAGTTAAATGATAGACAAGCCAAATGGTTTGATTTAATTAATGAATTTGATTTTGAGATCAAGCATATTAAGGGAGAGGAAAATCAGGTAGCAGATTCACGTAGTATAAGTCTACAAGTAGCTCACTTGGCAGCAATGAGAACTTGTGAAATTAACACCAAATAAAGGATCAAAGAGGCATTGCAACATGATGAAAATTTCTATTATGTGAAGGAATGCTTATAATAAGAACTAGAAGGAATAATGGGAAAGAATTACAAAGCTCACTTGTGATGCCTTGTTGCTATTAAAATACTGGTGGTATGTACCTTGTATGAATGACTTGAAGAAGTTCATAATGGATGAGTTTAAAAAAAAAAACTTATTTAGGTCACCCCAGTTATCAAGAAATGATAACAACAATAAATAAATCATATTATTGGCTAGGAATGAAGAAGGAAATTTCTAAATATATTTCTATGTGCTTGGAATGCCAACAAGTTAAAGTGGAATGTAGTCATCCATCGGGATTATTATAGCCAATTCCAATCCTTGAGTGGAAATGGTAAGTCATATACATGGACTTCATCACAGGATTACCAAAGATATCTAGACAACATGATGTCATTATGGTGGTAATGGAAAAATTGAGCAAGACAACACACTTTATAGCCATCAAGTCTACCTACAAAGCTATTAACATAGCTTAGATTTTTATGATGGAAATATTTAGATTTCATGGAATACCCAAGAAGATCATTTCAGATCGGGATGAAAATCTCACCTCAAATATTTGGAAAGCATTATTTGTGGGTTTGGGAACTTGGATAGATTTTAGTATAACATATTATCCTCAGATAGATGATCAAACTAAAAGGGTAAACAAAATATTAAAAGACATGTTGAGGATGTATGTCATGTATCAACCAAAGAGGTGGGAAGAATTTGTACCATTAGTTGAATTTTCATACAACAATGGGTTCCAAGAGTCATTGAAGATAAGCCCTTTTGAAGCATTGTTTGGTAGAAAGTGCAACACTCCCATTAGTTGGGATGACCTAGTGAACATAGTGGTACTTGGAACTAACATGATAATATAAATGGAGTAAGAAGTGTGTAATGTTAGGCATAAATTGAAAGCATCCTAGGATAGCCAAAATATTTATGCAGAGAAACAAAGAACACATAAATAATTTCAAGTGGGAGAGCATGTATATCTTCACATCTGACCAAGAATAACTCACTGAAAGTGGAATCATGTGCTAAACTAGGACCTATATTTTTTGGACCATTTCATATTGTGGGAAGAGTGGAGACCAATAGCTTATAGGTTGGACTTTCCACCCAACGTGAAAGAACACAATTTATTTCACATTTTTTTACTTAATATGTACATGACACTAACTATGTGATTGATTTGTTTTTGATATAGGCGGAATTTGAGTTCCAACCCAAACCACTATGAATATTGGATCAAAGGCAAACCATGGTATGGAATTGAGAAATAGGGTAGGTCAAGGTGAAATGGAAGAACTTTGGACATGATGAAGCAACTTGGGAATTTATAGACCAAATGAGGGAACTCTACCCATCTTTTTTAATGTATAAACATATGTAAGAGCTATAATTATAAAGCTCAATTTTTATTTTTATTTTTTGTTTATACAACACTAAGGATGGTGGTCCTTTAATTCGGTTTGTAATAAACCTCTTTATTTCACCCCCATTTTTTGTAAATATATTTTTTAATGTTAGCATGGGAGCCACAATAGGTTGAAGAAATATGATAGTAAACACATGAAACTATTTTTTGGTGATGGATGACTAAAGGAAGGGATATCTTACAGATCCATTATTTGAAGGGGAAATTGCTTGTGTTCCATGAGAAGCCACACAAAAGCCTAAATTAAATTAGTGAAGTCATTGCAGGCCAATGTAACTACCGCTAATAGGAATTGATGAGACATGACTGGGAAATAGGGGAAAAAGATAGTTCCCATCCCCATTCCCCTTGTGGATTTAAGATGGGCTTTGGTCTCTCAGAAGGAAAGTGAGAGGTTGGAATGGGAAAAGAGAAACAAAAAATATTGGAGAAGAAAAAGAGATAGAAGAACCTAAGAACATAGTTGAAGAGGACTTGGGATGGTTTTTCTATTTGCATGTGGTTGGCTCTCTCTCTTATTGGAGGATAGAGGGAATTCAATGTTGATAGAGGAGTTCCTAGAGATGTTTTAGCAAGGAAAGTAGAAGAAGAATGATGTGGGAGTTGCTTGTTGAGTAATGTGCATGAATAAAACCACTATGCTTCTGGGTGATTCCCATGTGAATTGTGTTTGAGGCCATTGGACCAGTAGTCTATGCTTGTGTGGTCAACCAAAGGCTCAATGGATGACTAAATCACTGTGGTTCTTGATGTATAGTTGATAAACCAATTGGAAAGGGAAATTTGGCTCACTATGGTGCTTTTTGTAGAGAAAATAAACCACTTGGATAGTGTAATGTAGAACCTTGTGGTGCTTGTAATGAAAATATAGCTGATAAACTACCTAGAAAGTAGATTCCAAATCTTAGACTAAGCAATACCCCATCTATACCTTGGGTGAATCCCTGTTAATGAACTCAAAATATGAATGGGCCACTATGGTGCTTATTGCTAGAGGGAAGTTGATAAACCAAATGGATAATAGATTCCATCACCTGAGTATTTTATTAAGCCAATGATGTGAATTTTCCTGAGCATGCATCCACCCAAACTTTGTATCTAACTCAAGGGTAGTCAACTGCAAGAAATCTATGGTGTAGCTGGCCTATGGTTGGGTGGAGAGTGGAAGTCCCTCCTTTAGTTTCCAACCATATTTAACACATAGTAAAGTGTAAATTACTTATGCATATTTGAATTTTGGATTGTGATGTTGCTTGTTGTGTTTATGACTGAAGCAAGACCTTGTGTGTTTACAAATGTAAATGAATGCATGATGTGTGAATTTCACTGTCATGATTGTTGAAAATATAAGCAAGAAAATGGTTCCTTGATTTATGTATTAATCATAGGAGTCATAATGAGTTCCTTCTTGTGCATGACTTGAGTTCCTATAATTTAGGAATTAGTACCTAAAAATTAGGACAAGTTAGGATGCAGTTAATTGATGTGTTGAAATTGAAAGTCAAATTCTTATTTTCTAGTGTGAGTTGATTGAGGAAAAACACAAGTGATTGAGTTTCAAGTGGTTGACTTGAATTATGATGATTTGCATGAGAAATTAACTCATTCTAACCCAATCAATCAAAAAATCATTCCTTAAGTAGAAAAATCACTAATTTTAACCATTTGAATTGCCTTTAAAATGAGAAATGAAGGCACATGTTTAATCATTGTTTTTGTGAGCATGACTTGGTGAGACCAAGCAATAGGAAGCACACATTTGTGTGTGGAGCTTGTGAGAGGAAGAGTGTGCAAGAGAATATTGTGCACAAGTTGGTATATGGCAACAAAGATCAATAGTATTACAAAGGTTTCAAGCTTAGATCAACTAGGAAAGACAATTGTGTCTTTCAAATTGAAACAATTATATTTTGTAAGAGATCAATTTCTCAATTTCTCTATCAATAAAATTTCAAACAAGCAGAGGGTTTTCCCTAGTTGGGTTCCATAGAAAAAATTTTGTTTTTCTAATTTTTGACCATGTTTCTATTCTTTGTTTTCTTTCCACAAATTTGGTAGAGAAATCTTGTGTCTTTTGTGATCAGTTTACTCTCATTAGCAGTTCCAAGGTTTCAAGGATTTTCTACACAACATCAGAGCGTGGATCAAAATAAATATAACACACACAAGAGAAAATTCATCATAGTGAAGGGGCATATGGTCTGAGATAGATGCAAGCACTTAACGATCTAGTTTAGGTGGAGTGAAGGAGAAGAAGTTTCTCTTTTGAATTATGAATATGGTCGAGTAAAAGGAAGATTGTAGGCAGTGTAGAGGGAAGATATGTGCATTGATTTGTGGAGGAATTTTCAATTGAACATTATGATATTTTTTTGTGTGTTCTGGGAGGAGGGTTGAGCCTTGTATCCTCTAGTTTGGAGGGGATGATAGGCTTGAACAACTGACAGAACAGTCCTATAGTCCAATGCATATAGAAGTCTTGTAGGAGGATAACCAAAGGTTCTTGAGGGAGTTTTGGACTAGGTTTAGGGTAGCTGACGTGGAAAGTAACTAGTGTTAATTAGAGAGTCAAAGATTTAGACTTATATGCATAGGACGAGTTGATTTGGGGACAAAAGTAATCATCTAGACCAAAGGTATGTTTGTATTCTTCCAAGGTTGATGTTTCTGCTAAGTGTTTGAGTCTAGATTTAGGACAAATTTGGTGGAAATCTTGTTTAATGGATAGGTTTCTTATGTAGATAGAAGAAATCTCCCTATGCCTACTGGTTGATCTAGAAACAACCGAGAAAAATATGCTACGCTTTCCTTAGAGAAATTTGTAATATGGAAGAAAGACTTACTTTGAAACCAATGTAAACTCTCTTCTTCTCCCCTCTTGCAAGCTCTGTTGGAAATAATACTGAGAGGGGGGGGTGAATCAGTATTATCAGATTAATCAAACTTTTTAAATGCTCAGAGACATATACGCTACTTCAGTTAAGTGAACCAGCGTGTACACGCTACTGTGACGAAGTAAAACAGCGTATAAGAAGAAAACTCACAATTTAGTTAGCTTATTCTTCAATTAAGTGCATCAGGACATTATTCACCACATTAACAGTAAACATGTGCAGTATAACAGAACAGATAAAAAGCCACACATATGAACACCAAGATATAAGGTGGAAACCCAATGTGGGTGAAAACCACCTGCTGCAAGTTGTCTCTATCTTTCTTTAATATGAAACTTCAGTTTACAATCTTTTGTACTGGTGCAGCCTTATACCAGTACGCAGGCTACAACCTGCAGAAGGCTACAACCTTCTCTCGTTCTCCAAACTTCCTTGGAAGGGAGCTCCAACCCCCTTTGCTCTTGTACTAGCCAAGATACTAGTACGTAGGTGCTGACCTACAATCTTCCTTCTTTCAGGTATCACCTTTCATACATTTTCAGACTTGGATATTCCTGAAGCACAACATTACAATCTGAAGACCACAATTCATTCAATTTCCACAACAGATCATTGAAGCATAAAACAACCAAACTTTGAATCACTGATCCACTGAACCCTGTCAAGCACCAGTTACCAGAACACAGAGCAGACTACAGAACTCTGCAATAACAGTCAGACCCCACTGTAAACCCAAAATCAAGCTTCAAAAGATATACGCTACTTCAATGAGCAAAACCCGCGTATACACGCGCTTTTACCGAAGCCAACCTGCGTACAGATCTAAAAATAAACTTTCTCAATTTGCAGCTGTACCAAACATTAGTTAGACCCAGAACGTAACATTGCGACAATATGCAGATCTAGAAATATGCATAATCAACCATATCATGATAGTGCATTTCAAACCATTAGATCCCGATCTATCCTTAGATCTAGTCTTCCATCAACCGATGTGATCTCTCCTTGGCTTAGATCAAGCAACTCAGAACCTGCATATCAGATCTCTTTCTCTCTTAGATATTCAAGCCTTGTCGAAAGATGATGTTGCCTAAAGATCTTCTTCTCCTTATATAGCCTTAGGCCTTTCTCAATACCAAGAGCCAAAACCATAGTAACACAATACCATCAACTTTAAAACTAGGGATCGACACGCCCGTCGAGACATAATGGTCCGAAATCATAGGCACAACTTCCAAGGACTAACCACCATGAACCAAAGGAACCTTTCCACATACACACGCTTTTTCTGAATCGAACTAGCGTGTACACGCGACTTGGGCTTAACGAAACGGCGTGTATGAGCTTCCTTGGCATGCTGTACTGAGATCTGTCTTCTGATTAAGTTGCCATCACCTGTACCAACCTCTGAGCACCTGTACCATCCTCTGAGTGAGTTGCCATCAAGGACAACACTTGAATCATAATGCCAACAATCTCCCCCTTTGGACTTGATGGCAACCACCACACCAAGTCACTCTCCCCCTTTGACATCAAGGGCAAAGGGCTGTGCTCCCCCTGAGGACATGCTGATACCTCTGCTTGGCTGTGCTGACTCGTGCTCCCCCTGACAGTAGGCCAGATCTGCAAAAGATGTTCTTCAACAAGAACCAAGACTTATACACCATAAGGGACCTTCCTATCACCAAAGGACTCAATACATACATCCATAACATATCAGAAACAACCAATTATATTACAGCATTCATCCCAGGCATAGTGGGGAAACCAACATAGGCCGTTACATGACCTTGACACCATAAAAGAGATATGACAAGAGAGATACATGACATAGAGACAACAGATCTAGACCAAGACTTAGGAAAGGCACCAGCAGTATCTGATAAACATCTTGTTAGATCAGCAACCAGAATTTCTTTCTGAGCTCCTTCTCCTGAAACCAAAACATCTGAATGCCAACAATGCTTTAGGAGACTTTTAAGCTGCTCCCCCTGAACCTGTGCCTGTTGCACTCCCTGAAACTGTGCTTGAAGAATTCTGACATTCCCATTGCTGTTCAGAACTTCAGAGTTTTTCCCTTGCTGTTCAGAACTTCATATACGCGATTTATCCTGTATAAAACAGCGTATGTACGCGGATATTCTTACTGAAACAAGCGTCCAGTATATACGCGACTTACCCAGCGTGAATCTGCGTATATACACGCATATCCCTTCCGTAACCTGCGTATACCAACTTTTTGTAGAACAAACAAACTTTAACAACAGAATGAAGCATCAACTACTCCCAGCTTTTGTCTGAGATATTCAAAAGTTTCCCTGGGCAGTGGCTTTGTGAGAATATCGGCAACTTGCTCCTTAGAAGGAACATACTCCAACTTGACCTTCTGCTCAAGCACTTGTTCCCGAAGAAAATGGTACTTGATTGGTATGTGCTTGGTCTTTGAGTGCATGACTGGATTCTTTGAAATGCTGATTGCACTTGTATTATCACATAAGATAGAGACAGGTGGAGTGCAAGTGATTTGAAAGTCCTGCAAGGTCTGCATCATCCAAAGAAGTTGTGTGCAACAAGATGCTGCAGCCACATATTCTGCTTCAGCTGTAGATAAGGCAATCGAACTTTGTTTCTTGCTGAACCAAGATACTAATCTGGAACCCATGAAGAAAGCACCTCCACTTGTGCTTTTCCTATCATCCACACTTCCAGCCCAATCTGCATCTGTGTAAGCATGAAGAGTGAGATCTGTATTTCTAGGATACCATAAGCCATAGTTTTGGGTCCCTTGAAGATATTTGAAGATTCTTTTGACTGCCTGAAGATGAGTTTCCTTTGGGTTGGCTTGAAATCTTCCAACCATTCCTACTGCATGTGTAATATCTGGTCGAGTACCTGTCAAATAAAGCAAACTCCCAATCATGGATCTATAAGTGGGTTGGTGGACTGCTGCTGATTCATCATTTGCACTGAGGCTGCATCCTGTAACCATGGGTGTACATACTGGCTTTGACTCTTCCATGCCATACTTCTTCAAGATCTGCTTGAGGTATTTGGTTTGAGACAAGAAGATACCTCCTTCATTTTGTTGGATTTGCAATCCAAGAAAATATGTCAATTCTCCAAGAAGTGACATTTCGAATTCTTTCTGCATAACCAAGGCAAAGTTTTGACTCATAGTCTCTTCATTGCTGCCAAAAATAATATCATCTACATAAACAACAAGAATTAGCAATTTGTTATTTTCAACTTTTATATAGAGATTGCTATCTGCTGATCCTTTTGAAAAGCCTTGTTGGTGAAGATATTTGTCCAACCGATAGTACCAAGCCCTTGGAGCTTGTTTGAGCCCATAGAGTGCCTTTTTCAATCTGCATACAAGGTTTGGATCATTCCCAAGAATGAACCCATCTGGCTGCTCAATATATACTTCTTCTTCTAAGTCTCCATTCAGGAAGGCTGATTTCACGTCCATTTGAAATACCTTGAAGTTTTGAAAGCTTGAGAGAGCAAGGAACATTCGGATGGCCTCTAGTCTTGCCACAGGAGCAAAGGTCTCTTCAAAATCTATTCCTTCTTGCTGTGCATACCCTTTACAAACAAGTCTGGCCTTGTTTCTAATTACTTCTCCATTTTCATTTAACTTATTCTTGAAGACCCATTTTGTTCCTATTACATTCTTATCTTTTGGTCTAGGAACTAATTCCCAAGTGTTGTTCTTTTCGATTTGCTCAAGTTCTTCATCCATTGCTTTGACCCAACATTCATCTTTGCATGCTTCTTTCACATTTTGTGGTTCAATGGAGGAGAGTAGAGCCAAGTAGCTTGAAGCTTCTGCAAGTGTCCTTCTTGTTTGTACTCCTGCTTCTTTCTGCCCCACAATCTGAGTTTCTGGATGATTCTTTTGGACATATCTGGATGGAGTCTTCTCTTCTATTCTTGTCTGCTCCTCTGGTTCTTCTTGAGATTCTTCTTCTTCTTGAGGTTCTTCTTCTTCATCATTTCGCCTTTGAGAGTAACCTTCATCTTCTTCAATGTCTTCATGATGAACTTGCCTAGGAATATATCCCTTCTCATCAACCACTATATCAATACTGTCAACAATTCTGCCAAGTCTTTTATTGTAGCACTTGTATGCTTTGCTATGTGGAGAATAACCAAGAAGAATGCCCTCATCTGCTCTAGGTTCAAGTTTGCCAAGTTGCTCATCAGTATTCTTAATATAACATTTGCTCCCAAAGATTTTGAAATGCTTCACGGAAGGAGTTTTACCACTCCAAAGCTCATGAGGTGTTTGAGTGCTGTTTACTCGGACATTTGTTTTGTTAAGAATGATAACAGCAGCATGTGCAGCTTCACCCCAGAAGGTTGCAGGAGTACCTGATTCATCGAGCATAGCACGAGCCATTTGTTGGATAGTTCTGTTCATTCTTTCCACAACCCCATTTTGCTGAGGAGTTCTAGCTGTAGAGAATTCTCTTCTTATCCCATGTTCATCGCAGAAATCAAAAAATTCATTTGATGTGAACTCCCCACCTCTGTCAGATCTGAGGCACTTAATTTTGTGTCCTGATTCATTTTCAGCCAATGCTTTGAAGGATTTGAATTTTTCGAATGCTTCATCTTTGTGCTTCATAAGCCCTAACCAAACAAACCTTGAGAAATCATCAATGAATAATATCAGATATTCTTCTCCTCGAGGTGTCCTTTTCCTAAATGGACCACATACATCTGTATGGACTAGCTCAAGAGGCAAGCTAGCTGATCCTTCCTTCTCTGGAAAGTTAGTTCTGGTTTGCTTTCCAAACTGACAAGATTTGCATATGGTGTTGTCTGGAATTTTGATATCTGGAAGATCGCGAACTGCCTGATATTTGCATGCTTTCCTTATTTGTGAGAAGCTTAGATGTCCCAACCTTCGATGCCATAACCAGTGCTCTTCATCCTTGCTAAGATAGCATTGTTGTTGTCCTTCTTCAAATATGTACAGATTATTTGGAGTTCTTTTGCCTTTGAGAACTGTTTTACCTGTATCAAGATCACGAACAAGACATCCATTCGATCTGAAAATAACCTTGGTTTTTTGATCACACATCTGGCTGACACTTAAAATATTATGCTTCAATCCATCAACATACAAAAAATTTCCAGCCTTGACCTTTTCTTTCAAAGGAGCAATACCTTTTCCTTTTATAGTTGCAGGAGTATCATTTCCAAAAGAAACTTTCTTTCCCTTTTCTAAAGTAGAATAAGATTCAAGTTTTTCTTTATCACCTGTCATATGTTTCGAACATCCACTGTCAATGTACCATAGATTTTCCTGTCCTTCTGCATAAAACGCTATCCCACATCTTTCTGTCTGAGGTTCTTTTATTCTCCATTTTTTGGTGCTCGTGGCTTGTTCCTTTTTCTCCTGAAACCTGCTCCTGCATTCAGATTCTTTATGACCAAAATTATTGCAAATAGAACATTCAACTTCATTTTCAAGAACCGAAAAGTTGTTATAGGTCCTCTTTGTAATCCCTGTCATACTTCTTTGTTTTTGAGCTTCCCTAGTCATGATTGTTTTATATGCAACACATTGAGCTGCTTTGTGACCAAAGTTATGGCAAGAGAAGCATTGTCCATTGAAGAAGCTTCTGCGGTTATTGAATCTACCAGCCAACTGATTGTAATTTCTATTTTCATCTATTCTTGTGCCAAACTGAGAAGATTTTACCTGTGGTTGGTTGTAGCTTTTGTTCACCCTTAAGAAGGATTGTCCCTGATAGTTTCTGTTTGTAATTCGTCCCTGCTTTACCTGATTATCTTCATTGTTCTTCTGCTCATTTCTTCTTGCTGCATCAAGATAACTTTTTGAGGTGGATGCTTGAGAGGTTTCTCCATTATAGCCCAAACCTGTCTTGTTTAGAGGAGACCGCTGCACATTGATAATCTCATCCAAAGTTTCAGATCCTTTGACAAACTTAAGATTAATAGCTTTTGTTTTCTCAATTTCTTTTCTGAGACCAACAATTTCACCTTCTAGTTTTTCAAGATGTTTTTCCTTTTCATCAATTTGAAATTGCAAAGTATCAATGATCACACTCTTTTCTTCTATGCATCTCTTGAGTCTAGTAATTTCATTATAGAGATTATCCACATCTACAGCATCCTCATAATCATCATCTTCAAATGCCATTAATAGCTTATATTTATTACCTTGTTCATCTTCATCACTGTTTGATAAGCCATCACTATCTTCATGGGTGTAGTAGCTTTTCTTATTTGCACTTTGTTTCTTATTCCATCTAGCAGGTTCTTTTCCTTTATCCTTATTAGGACATTTTGCAGCATAATGACCTACTCTTCCACAAGCAAAGCATTTGAAAGGTAGCTTACCTCTGAACCTTCCAGCACCCCTTTGAAGATTTCTGACAAAATTTGATTCTTCTTCCTCTTCTTCTGGAACATGGCTTGCTTCATAGTAATCTTCTTTTCTTGATGCCTTAAAAGCAGCTTCCCTTCTGTCTGATGGACCTCCCTTTCTCATTTCATAAGCAGTTAGAATTCCATGTAGCTGAGACATAGTGAGAACTTTGAGATTTTCCTTTTCTTCTATTGCAGATACTTTAGATTCAAACTTGGGGGATAATGATCTTAGAATCTTTTGAACTACTATAGTCTCTTTTATTTCTTCACCCAAATTTTTCATACAATTAACAATCTCATCTACCCGAAGAAAATAATTAGCCACACTTTCATCATTATACATCTTGAGGGTCTCATATTGAATCCTGAGAGTTTGAAGTTTAGCTTGCTTTACCTGTTCATCTCCTTCATAGCTAGTGATCATTTTGTCCCATATCTCTTTTGCTGATTTGAAGTGCATGACCTTCATGAATTCTGTTTGAGATATACTTCCTAATAGAGTACTGACTGCTTTTGCATTTGTTTCATATGCCTTTTTCTCAGCTGGATCTGTAGGAGTAGCTGAAGGAAAAGCATAGCCTGTTTCTACAATGTCCCAAACTTCTGTACCAAGAGATTGAAGATATGCAGTAACTCTTACCTTCCAATAATTGAAATTTGTTCCATCAAAAACCGGTGGCCTGATTGATGCTTCTTTCTCGTAGTTGCTCATGATGAATGATCTTCCTTCAAGCGATCAAGCTTCTCTGAAGGACCTGCTCTGATACCAATTGTTGGAAATAATACTGAGAGGGGGGGTGAATCAGTATTATCAGATTAATCAAACTTTTTAAATGCTCAGAGACATATACGCTACTTCAGTTAAGTGAACCAGCGTGTACACGCTACTGTGACGAAGTAAAACAGCGTATAAGAAGAAAACTCACAATTTAGTTAGCTTATTCTTCAATTAAGTGCATCAAGACATTATTCACCACATTAACAGTAAACATGTGCAGTATAACAGAACAGATAAAAAGCCACACATATGAACACCAAGATATAAGGTGGAAACCCAATGTGGGTGAAAACCACCTGCTGCAAGTTGTCTCTATCTTTCTTTAATATGAAACTTCAGTTTACAATCTTTTGTACTGGTGCAGCCTTATACCAGTACGCAGGCTACAACCTGCAGAAGGCTACAACCTTCTCTCGTTCTCCAAACTTCCTTGGAAGGGAGCTCCAACCCCCTTTGCTCTTGTACTAGCCAAGATACTAGTACGTAGGTGCTGACCTACAATCTTCCTTCTTTCAGGTATCACCTTTCATACATTTTCAGACTTGGATATTCCTGAAGCACAACATTACAATCTGAAGACCACAATTCATTCAATTTCCACAACAGATCATTGAAGCATAAAACAACCAAACTTTGAATCACTGATCCACTGAACCCTGTCAAGCACCAGTTACCAGAACACAGAGCAGACTACAGAACTCTGCAATAACAGTCAGACCCCACTGTAAACCCAAAATCAAGCTTCAAAAGATATACGCTACTTCAATGAGCAAAACCCGCGTATACACACGCTTTTACCGAAGCCAACCTGCGTACAGATCTAAAAATAAACTTTCTCAATTTGCAGCTGTACCAAACATTAGTTAGACCCAGAACGTAACATTGCGACAATATGCAGATCTAGAAATATGCATAATCAACCATATCATGATAGTGCATTTCAAACCATTAGATCCCGATCTATCCTTAGATCTAGTCTTCCATCAACCGATGTGATCTCTCCTTGGCTTAGATCAAGCAACTCAGAACCTGCATATCAGATCTCTTTCTCTCTTAGATATTCAAGCCTTGTCGAAAGATGATGTTGCCTAATGATCTTCTTCTCCTTATATAGCCTTAGGCCTTTCTCAATACCAAGAGCCAAAACCATAGTAACACAATACCATCAACTTTAAAACTAGGGATCGACACGCCCGTCGAGACATAATGGTCCGAAATCATAGGCACAACTTCCAAGGACTAACCACCATGAACCAAAGGAACCTTTCCACATACACGCGCTTTTTCTGAATCGAACTAGCGTGTACACGCGACTTGGGCTTAACGAAACGGCGTGTATGAGCTTCCTTGGCATGCTGTACTGAGATCTGTCTTCTGATTAAGTTGCCATCACCTGTACCAACCTCTGAGCACCTGTACCATCCTCTGAGTGAGTTGCCATCAAGGACAACACTTGAATCATAATGCCAACAAGCTCTAGCTCCAAATCCAAATGATTTAAGTGGAACCATCGAAACATCTAAAACAAGCAAGAGAACCAAAACATACAAATAACATATACAAACATCTCTAAACAATAATTCAAGGAGTTATTTTTCTACATAAGCATAAATGAGACTTGATGTATAGGAAAACAAGACATTTTTATATTAATAAAAGTAGGAGGAGATTACAACCCTTGAAGACATTGAATTTGTAGATCTCTCCTAGAAATATTATCATTCCTTTGCCACAAAATCAAGCCTTCAATCATTTCTCAAGAACATGGATGGATTATTGACCTCTAGTCCTAAATGAGCAGCATGAGGGCATAACTAAGAGTCTCCAAAATCCAATCCAATCCTAATATCATGCCATGCATTTATAGGAGGGGGTTGTAGATCCATTAAACTAGAGTGAGATCCACTTTATAAGGGGATAAGCTCCATAGGATAAGAGATAAGACCTCATTTGTAGGAATTCGAGGACATCGTAAATATAGAATGGAAACTTCCATGATAGAAGCCTTTAGAAGTAGAGGCTTCAAAATTATTTTTAATATTTTCTTTGTTTCAAGGGTCATCACACTTATAGTGAAAGAAACCTGCACTGACCAACACTTTTCCCTTTTATGCAACTTGCAACAACGCATTGTCTGAATTAGGAAAGTGCAATGGGGATCTAAATTAGGGTTTTTAGCCAATTTAATGTAGAATTCTTGAAACTTCTAGAAATGGGATGCTTTTATCTTTGTAGGGGATGACTACAAGTTGTGAATGGATAATGATTGATCCAGGTTCAAGGTCATTTGGTTGATTATGACAAAATGGCATGTAACACATCTTATGTACTGCTTGGAGGGAAGTTAGAAGGTGTCTTTGGTGCTCTAAGTCCAGCATTTGAGGAGGACATCAAGTCTGGGTGGAGTGGCATAATTGTTGAATCTCAGGGTTGATCCTTGAAGGGACAAAGAAAGCAACCAAGATGGCTTAGTATTAAGCCCTAGTTCACTATATAGAGATGTAATTCTATAGTGAGAGTGGGCAACCTCCATTTCCCTAAGACATGCATTTTGTGGAGTAGAACTGAGTTAAGTAGTGGGTAGGTCGAAAACCCTATGAGTTGGCATCTTTGGTGGACAAAGGAGTAGTTAGAGGGAAGACTTTTTGGGCCAAAGATCAATTACCTAAAGGAGTTTCATTCACTGATAGTAGTAGATTGTGGAGCTGGAGATGCATGCCTTCAGAGGGAACAACCTTGAGCAACAAGGTAGTAAGTTATCATAATAGAGAAGTGATAGAAAAACAGAGCATGGTGGGAAAGAACAAGTCTTGAAATCAGGTTTCACTGAAGAAAGCAGGGAAGTATTCTAATTCAAAGGAAGTAGTTGTAGCAACAGAGAATATTGTAGTGTTGGAGACAAATCTAGGTGGATGAGGTTCTTCTAAGAACACCTTCCTCACTAAGAGCGAGTTTTGAAAATATTAACGAGAAAAGTGTTCCTTTATTAGTGCCTTAATCATAGGATCCAGAATGAGTTCCTTCTTGTGCATGACTTGAGTTCCTATAATTTAGGAATCAATCCCTAAAAATTCGGATGAATTAGGATGTAGTTAACTGATGTGTTGAAATTAAAAGTTGAGTTCTTTATTTTCTAGTGTGAGTTGACTGATAAAAACACAAGTGATTGAGTGTCAAGTGGTTGACTTGAAATAAGACGAGTTGCATGAGAAATTAACTCATGCTAACTCAATCAATCACAAAATCATTCCTTAATTACAAAACTCACTAATTTTAACCATTCTAATTTCCTTTAGAAGGAGGAATGAAGGAAAAAGTATAATCATTGTTTTGGTGAGCATGAGTTGGTGAGACCAAGCAATAGGAAGCATGAGTTTTTGTGTGGAGCATGTGAGAGGAAGAGTGTGTAAGAGAATCTTGCACACAACTTGGTAGAGGGCAACAAATATCAACAATCTTACAAAGGTTTCAAGCTTATATCAAGAAGGAAAGACATGTGTGCCTTTCAGATTGAAACAATTGTATTTTGTAAGAGATCAATTTCTCAATTTATCTATCAATAAAATTCTCAAACAAGTAGAGGGTTTTCCCAGTTGGGTTCCCTAGAAAAACATTATGTTTTGCTAATGTGTGATTGTGATTCTATTCATTGTTTTCTTTCCGCAAATTTTTGGTAGAGAAATCTTGTGTCTTTTGTGATCAATTTTCTCTCATTAGAAGTTGCAAGATTTCAAGGATTTTCTACAATTCTCATGATTTTAATAATATATTATATGTCTATGAATTGAATAAATTCTTGGGTTTTGCGTCCAATATTTAGTTCATGAATGTTGTGAGAAATTATGTGTTGGTTCTCTCTCTATCTCATATGGTAAAAATGGATTCTAAATAGATAAACCATCCTTTTCAAGAGGAATTGTGATGTTTGGTAGATGGAATATAAATCATCTTGTATAATTATACAAATTTGGGTATTTCACGGTTAGTTAGTTTCTTTGTAACTTGTGTGAAAATGGTGTTTGGACCATATCCCTTTCTTATTCTGAAACTAGTGTATTTTGGGGCCCTTTCCCTTACTACTGGTGATGGCACAATATTTTGTGTGTCAAGGCTTTAGTATGTTGGGTCATAACCCACAAAAACACAGCTTGAGAGTAGTCACCCTTTTGGATACAAAACTCCAAGATTTGGTGTTTTGGGGCCACCCCGTTTGTTATATAAATCAATTGAAGCTTGAGGTCCAAGACCTTGAGCCCCTTCATTTAACACCCAGGGAGTCAGGCTATTAACAAAACCCAGCCCAGTGGAACCACGCATCGGGCCACTATATTATGTGGGAGTTTAAGCAAATGGTCGTGTGGGGAGGTTGGTATAACCCAAATCAACATGACGTCAGCAAGTCAACCCCATCGACCTTTGGTCCATTATACTTGCATAGTGGAAGAGTGGTAGAATCCACGATAGAAACTTTACCCAATATGATGTGTGTCAAGGTAGATTCCATCAATCTCTCAAGGCTTTTGGGCTCTCAATTAAGAAGAGAGGAGAGTAGGTCTAGTGGAACCTAGCTTAAAATGTCACAGGTCAAGGAGGGCCTACCATTGTTCAGGCCTTCATAATAGTAGATGCATGTAAGAAGATACCTGGGGGTGGGTGAGGAAAGGCATTTATAACATTACGTGGACCACGCAAATCGATTGACTAGAATTGACCATCGACCATTTCTTAAATAAATGTTTCAATGCACAATGTAAATTGATCTTCCATGGCATGGGTGTTATGTGGAATCCACATGATGTTGGTGTGGAAATGCCACGTGGGACGAGCAAGGGTTAGATGGGGCCCATCTGGTGCTCTAGTGATGATGTGGACTTTTTTGAATGTTTCAAACTTCTAATGGGCATAAATTTCAATGCATGACTCAAATTGAGATAAAATTATGTCATCGGAAAGCTCTCAATGAGCTAAATAACAGACCTTGGATATCGGGTCAAAAAAACATGTAACACTTCCACAAATTGAGATGGCATAAGGGGGTGGGAAGCATTTATAAAAGGGGAATAATACGAGTAGAATATCTTGATTTGAAATATGATTTTAAGATTTTGGGTGTAAGGATATCAGTTTTCACAACCTTGGGTTTCAAATAAGTTGTAATTTTGACTTTAAAGAAGGGGTTTAGTACTAGAATTGTCAATTCAATTCCAAGATTGATCTTAATATTTTGGTTGCAGTGATATTAGTTTTTAAAGCCATGTTTCAAAGAATAAGTAATTTTGACCCTGTTAATGGTGTTGGACCCGCCAACATTCAGGGGATCTCCCCGATGTGAAGTCCCAATTAGACCTTTCACCATTTGGTGTAGGATTCCCATCCGGTATAAAGGCACGGTTGTCGAATCCTTAAAGATTTTCCTTGGCTTTAACTGTCAGCAAGAGAGAGAGATGCAATGGTGTCTTCAAAAACTAAGAAGGTGTGTGTGGTGAGTGTTCAGTTATAAATGTGTCAAGGTCCTTCTACTGCTGAGAGGGAAGAAAAGTGAGCCTCTAAGTGAGAAGTAGTAGTACCACCCAAGAAAGTACACACATGAACTAGAAGGATCCATCTAACACCCAACAGAATAGTACACAAATGATGTGATGGTCGTTACAACCAACAAATGAAGAAATATTTGTATAATATCCTGCAAAACAGTCCACAAGGATGGGACAACAATAACAACCATTACAACACATTCTCAATAAGATAAGTACCAAAATAACCGAAATAGTTCAACTATCTTAGCACATGTGAAAGAAAACATGAAATAGAAACATCCAAAGAATGGTCTTACAAACATTCATATTCCATGCATGACAAATGTGTTGGCCTTGAAGGCTTATGTTATTAAGTAAAAGTTCCAAGACACATGTTTACAATGCACATCGCTAGCTCTAGTAGTGGAGCATTGGAGCCACATCTCCTTGCCTCTTAGAGAACTAACTTATCTCTTTAATGCCTTGCAAGAGAAGCCAAAGTGAAAATTCCTTTGCTCATACAATGAGGGAGTATATATAACCAAGGGTGACCTTTTGACTAGCCTCATGACTATTTGACTTCCTATGAATTTTAAACTTACATGACTCTTTACATTCCATGTGTGTCCTTTAGATTTCCACTTTACAATATATTTTGAATACAATATACATGATCCACAATAGTGACATGGCAATGTCAAGCCATTATTGTTGCTAAGTGCTGGATTTATTCTCAAAGATTCTTTATTTTCACCTCCACATGGCTTGGTGATGAGGAATATTCAATGATCTCAAGTCTTTGATACTGGCCGCAAACTAGTGTCCCTTTGCTTTCTCTTGATTGATCAACTTGTAAGTTTAGCTACAAGAGAGTCTTTAAGCATGCTTCCCTCTTTCTTCTCCTTCTCCATTATATTTTCATGACATGATAAGGTACCTGTTCCTGCGATTCGCCCATGATATGACGACATAAATCCAAAAACCTCCTAGTCTAAGATGATGCATTCTGATCCATCTACTGAGCCTAGAACAAGTGACATGATGGGAAGAGGGACTCAATGAATATGCAATGCACAGTTCCAGTAGCTAGGGGAAAATATTGAGCCCTGATACTATGCAGTGCACATTTCAAGCAGGTCTGAGGGACAATATTGTGCAGTTTCTGAAGCCAATGGGACAGGCTCATGGAATGGGCACTACGAGAGCTAACTATGAAATTTTGGGATTCAAGGAAGGATGGGAAACTACGAAGTTGCATAGTTCAAGGACTCAGAGGATGAGTTTAAGGTTTGAGGATGCGAAGTGTGCAATTTAAGCCATGATGGGGACATGATTATGAAATTCTGGAGGTCAAGGTCGGGGCATGGGCACAGAAACTTTGTAGTGCAGCAATCCTGAGAGGCAGGAACTACACATTGTGGAGTTCCAAGAAGCAATGTCACAACTAGAGGACTTAGATTGTGCATTTCACAGCTTAGGAGAGGCCTGGTGAAGCCAGGTTGCCTGGTCGGGAGGTTTTTCTAAAAATGGCTAAGTGTGGGATCAATGAGATTGGTGTGAACGGTGATGAAATTTGACTATGATCACACACTTAGAATATTCTGACCACATGAAAACATAAATCATTTGAACACATGGACACAACATTTCCCTCTATACGACAACTTCTAAGTAAATTATGACAAGTGCAACACTTAAGATAGAATTTGGGATGACCGCGATGACACTTGTGTGATAGTGCTACGAACTTTGTGAATGAGTGTGAAATATGTTTACAAGGTCAGAAAAAATCATATGCACAAATATAGACCCTTGAAAGCATCAGAATATTCTTGTACACATTGCACAATAGCCAAACATTCCAAAAGATGATAGTTTATCCAACATGCAAAAGGGGACAAAACACTTCAAGAAAGTTCATGAAATAAGCTTCGATGTTTGCGAAAACAATGTTCAAGACCAAGGAAGGCTCCAAAATTGAGTGTAAGCCAAAATTTTGGAGGGTGTTGTAGCAGCTACAACACTTGGCGACACACTGGTTGAATTCCAGCTTCTCTATCTCAGTTAACTTCTTTTTTGCAGGGCCTCAGTTCTTCAGGGAGTATTGATTCATCGTGCATATTACTTTGGTATTCCCACTTACCCCATGAATAGACATGACCCCATTTATGCCTTCTCGGTTGAACACAACATAAGATTCAGCGATATCACAATGTTTTGAGTTGGGAAGGGTAGTGTAGCTCGCGAGCTTAATATTTTCAGAGTATAATTTTTCATCTCTGGTGTTGCTCCACTACCAGTAGGCCTAGACAGTACCCCAGTGGAGTCACGCAGGAACACAAACATTGCTCTTCTACCAGTGAGCCTGAATAGTACCTCGACAGAGTTTCTTGCTTCACCTCTTTGCGCAGGAAGCCTTTCTCTTCTTTCGCCTTTATTTATTATTTTAATGAGAACTTTGCATCGAGACTTATTTATTTTGGGTTGGAAGAGAGATCCTAACTTATTGAGGGCAGAAGAGGTATTTCCTTCAAAGAAGCATATATAGACCTATGATTTAGGTTTGCTCATTTAGAATTTTCCCCTTCTCCACTTCTATTGATTGGATAAGCATGAAAAAGCATAAACAAAAAATCGATTGTGGGCACAAGGTTTCCTAAATAGACATAAGTTCATGGTTGGACCAAAAATATCCTTACAGATGGATCGTATTTCTGTCAGAACTTCATCAGAAGAAAGATATAACAACACAATGAAGATGGAGAAAAGGTTAGCCAAATGTTTAAGTGTCACAAGACTCTTTAGAGTTTGTCCACACACATAATAAGAATCCACAACGTGTACATGCACAACACTTATTCACATGGCAAAAACAAAAAAAATCAAGCAAACAAGAAAGAAAAGACTATATACATAGTGTAGGGTATAGCCCCATATATTCATTGGAAGTAGTGTTTTAAGTCTTGGCCATTAATAGGGAAGGAGTCAATCTTCCCGTCAAGTGATTGAATGCGAGAAGTGCACTAGCCAAGAATTTCATGTATTGTGAATGGTCCAATCCAATCCATAGGGATTGAAACTTAGTGTGTTTGCCTTTGTCCTTGTGGGATTTATCCCAAATGAAGACTAAGCCACCCACACTGAAGTTGTGCTTCCTTGCAGACTTCTTGTCAAACCACCTCTTGATACGATTATGGTGAAGTGAATTTTTTTCTTTTTCTTTCAACCTTTCTTCTTGTAGCTTGTGAAGGGTGTCTATCCTACGCTGCACTAATAGACATGACGTGCCTTAGAATTCTTGTGAGAGTTTGAGGGAAGGAAAGTAGATGTTGGGTGGGAGGATGCATTCTTTTTTGTATACCAGGAAGGAAGGGGAGGCATTCAAGGAAGGCTTCGCCGTGACTCAGTCAACTCATAAGGAATTTACCAAAGTGGAGTGTCAGTTTCGCTGCTTAGAGAATATGGTATTTTTGATAATGCGGATCAGATTCTTATTCATAGATTCAACAAGGCCATTCCCCTGCGGATAATAATTAGTTGAATGTTTCAATATAATACCATTTTCCAATGTAAAATCATAAAGTCTTAGCGATAAGAAGTATGGTGCATTGTCAAAAACAAGTGTTGCATTATAAAAAACAAGTGAAGTAGGAACATATAACCTGGAAATGATGTTATGTTGCAGAAAACTAATGATTTCTTGATCATTCACCTGTTTGAGCGAAACTTATTTTGTCCACTATGTGAAGTAATATGTGGTAGTAAAAATGTTGCGGTGTTTCTTCGATGAATGTAGAAATATTTCTCCAATAATATCCAAGCCCCACTGTTGAAAAGGTTCTTCCACTACAATGTGATGAAATGGGGCAGTTGACTTCTTGTTCCTGCCAACACACCTCTGATAGACTAGAGGCTTGTGGGTGTAATCATGAGCATATATGAATAATGTAGGCCAATAAAAGTCGGCTCGCATGACCTTATACACCGTTGTGTTTCTTGCAAAGTTTCCCCTAGTTGGTTTGTCGTGGAGATAACACAATAACTTTTCTGAATCATGTGCTTCCAAACACCTGAGCAGTACCCCGTTGTGATGCTTTCTGAAAATAACCCCATGCACCAAATGGTAGGATAATTCCTTAAGTCTTAGTGCCCTCTTCTATTGTGCGGAAAAGTGGGAGGGCACGGTGTCGTGCTCAAGGTATTAGCGCACATCAATTTCTTGCTCCCATCCTGAAAGATCTTCTTCTTCCTCCTTTACGTTCACTACTTCTTTCGCTACTCAAAAAATACCATTACCTTTGATTGTGTGAACTGACTTGATCTCTAGATCATATTCTTGCAAATCAATCATCCAGTTCACTCTCCTTTCACCAAACTCTTGTTGAACAAACAATGATCTGACTGCTGGGTGCGGAACAAAGATAATGCAATGATTTTTCAATAGATAGGGTCGAAAGTGCTTTACCGCCTTATATATCGCATAAGCCTTTTTGTCCACGGTGGGGTAGTTAAGTTTAGGTCCTTGCAAAATCATTCCCATGAAATAAATAGGTCACTCGTTGCTCAGATCATCCTTTTGGGTGAGTACAATGGCGCGAGAAGTGTCAAAAGCAAAGGTATAAAGAAAAAATTCTTTATTGAAGTCTGGGTTGTACAATGTAGGTGCTTCTATGATAGCCTGTTTAATATGGGAAAATGCCTCCTTTTCCCTTTTATCCCATTTATAAATTGCATCCTTCTTCACCATCTCCTATATTTGCTTAATAATCTGGGCATAGTCGGAGATGAACTTGCGGAGGAAATTGATTTTCCCCAAGAAGGACTACATGGCCTTCTTATTCACTGGGAAGGGAATATGCATGATTGCTTTAACCCTGACTGCGTCTACCTTAATCCTACTTTTTGAAATAATGTGGCCCAAGAGATTACCCTTAGACACCGCGAAGATACTTTTCTTTGGATTTAAGGATATTCCATACTTGCGACATTTCTCGAAAATTTTCTTTAAGTGGAGTATGTGGTCTGACCTCTGTTTGGAGATTATTGTTACGTCATCAAGATAGATCACTACGCTTAGTCCAATCAGCCAATGGAAAGTGATGTCCATAGCACATTGAAATTTTGCACCAACATTGATTAACCCAAACGACATGTGCTTGAATGTGGACATGCCCCACTTCATGCGGAAGGTGGTCTTGAGTAATTGTCTAACAAATAAAACATTTCTGACCCCGATATTGTTTGCAATATTTATTCCATGGATGACACGAGGTAGTTGTCCTTGTCTGAGGCATGATTGAGATTTTGGGAATCAAAACAAAAGTGGATTTCCCTGGACTTCTTTCTTATAGGGACCAAATTTGACACCCAAGTTGAGTGCCACACTCTATATATGATCCGGGCATCCAACAGTTTCCTTAACTCTTTCTAAATAAGAGGCTCAAGTGTTAGATGTACTTTTCTCAATTTTTGTTGGAATGGCTTGGCCCTTTGTCTTATTGGTATCACATGTTGGATGATTCGTGTTGCATAATATTTAAGCTCATCGTACATCCATGCAAACACATCTCGGTACCAAGGAAAATTTTAAGGATGGAAAATTTTCTTGAAGTTTAAAACATTGGAGAATCTCACTAATCCCTAATATGCAAATTATAAATGTTTATTGATATATTTGTAAAATTAATCAAATTTATAATTATTTTATATATAGTCTCTATATAATGTTGGCAATTTTTAAGGTAAAATAATTTTATATTCTAAAATTTGGGCGAATCGTCTTTTATAAAATTGGAAATTGGCGAATCTTTTTTGTGGAAAAATCATGGAAAATTAGCCCACTGGGCGAACATTAGCCCCTAAAATTTTCCATGCTCGGTACTGCTTGAATAGGTGGATAAAGGCTTGTCACTCTTTTGGTGTACAACAAGTACCAAGTTTGATGTACTTCAGATATTTTTAAGTTCCCAAGTTATTCTGCTTGTGTGACAACATGGAACTATTGGTTTTAGCATTAATAGGTCTTCGGAAGCGATTATGCAAGTCATACAACTTTTCCAATGATACCACACCCTTTGGGATGAGATTTCCTTTACTTGCACTGAATGCATCCAAAAATTAATTCTCATGCTTGTCCTCATCGATCACTGCATCTTTGAACACATCAGTGTTCGCCATGGAGCACAGTATCTGCTGGTCATCGTAAAAAATGCGTAAATTAGTGATATTATCAGGGAAAGACGGCTTATAAAGAATTTCAACAGAAAAGCTTTCCCTCAATGATGACAACCTAGCAACAACATTTTTCTAATGCATCTGCAACTGCTTTACACATTCTTGGAACATAAATGATATTAAAATATTGGAAATGTGAAATAAGACACCATACCTCTTGTTGATAGCTTGTAAGATGAGGTGACACACAACGTATGGTATTGTGCAGATGTCGCACCACAATTTCTGAGTCACCTATTGCTTTCAATATGGCAACGTTGAGGTCAATGGCTCTTTGCAAGCCCAATATGAGTGCTTCATATTATGCAATGTTGTTCGTGCACTCAAATTCCAAGCGGTTAGAGATCAAATTCTTTCTCTGTAGCGGATCTATTAAAACGCAACCAGCTCCAAATCTCTCCTGCATTTTGGAACCATCAAAATAAAAACTCCACATATCATATGTACAAGGATTGGGAACTACACCAGTGCTATTATTATTGAAGAAAATACAACAAGAAAAAACCTAATTTAATTTGTCCTTAAATTAAGTTAGGAATTAAATTCTAATTCTATTCTCATAGAAACTTGTAATAGTTAACAAAGTTAATTTGACTTAGTTGGCTCAGTAAATTTGAGTTGGGAGTCTATCTAGAGTCATGTAGAGTAATCCCTAAATTTTAGGGGCCCAGGTTGAGTTATTATTGAGTTGTAATTATTTAATTCAGTTTAACTGAGTTAAATTTAGTTAAACTAATTCTAATTGATGGAGGAACTAGTGAGAGGTCAAGTGAACTGATTTGGATTTAATTCACATGCAGTGATCAATCATATAACGGATAATTCACTCATAAGTAACTCATGCATTTCAGTTCTAAGAAAGACCCAGTTGATATTGGAGTTCAGGGACAATGTACTATCAGTTGTAAAATCATCTAAATTAAACAGGTGATGCACGCAATCAGAGGAAGGCCTATGGATGGATTGCGTAGTTATGGATAGGGAATTTCCTAATTAAATATGGGTTAATTTCCTAGGAAAATGCACAAGGAAGTAGGATCTTGGAAAGAATTTTTTTTGGCTAAGTATTGGCTTGAGATGGTTTGTGAAGCAATGAGATAGATTGTGCTTGTGCAGAGATTGTTTGGGTTGAACAAGCATTGTATTTTCTTCTTAGATATTTTGATTAATGCAATATAAAGGTAGCAGGGGTTTTTAGTGTTTCTTTCAATAGAAAATTATTGTGTTATGTGTTGATTGAAATTCTTCCTTTTCTGCTCTGTGATTTCATCGATCAATTTTTGTTTCTGCTGATGAGTAGAGTAGATTCAATTCAATTGTTTTAGCATATTACAATATGCAGTTTGAATCTACAATAAAATTCTACATGGTATCGGTGTTGAAAACGTTGTAGAAGAGGAGAATACGAGTATGTTTTACAGGAGAAATTGAATTTCCAGTATCATACATTAGAGCCAGCAAGATGTCGTTCTACGGATTGAGACTTGAGTATGCCCTTGAGGGTAGCTCGAATTACATAGCTTGGAAGGAAAAGATGGAGGTAGTGTTGGAAGACAACATGCTGAAGGAATTCATAGATCATGATATCCCGAAGCCTCCAACATCTGATGCTAAAGATCTGGAAGGGTGCATAAAGTGTGTGGAAAAGGTGAGAAATATTATCCTAAAAGGAGTTCGAGATCATATTGTCATGAACCTCCATGGTAAGGAAAATCCATTTTTAATGTGGAAGGCTTTAATGGACCTGTTCCAAAACAACAGTGACCATAGGAAGCTAGAAATAAAGGAAATCTCAGAAAGATCAAGATGGAGAAGGGCGATACAATACCGAAGTACTTAACCAATTTTGCCCAATGTCGGGATGAGCTTGGAAGTGTTAGTGTTACTTTCGTAGAAGACGATCTGGTGAGACTAGTAATTCTAGGACTTCCCAAGAGTTGGCACAACTACAAGGACTCAATTGATGGGAGGAATAAGCTACCAAAGTGGGAGTGATTTTGGTATGACTTGGTATAAGAAGATATTTGGCAGAACACCAAATATGGATCCTCATCCAAGCATGATGATGAGGAGAATTGTGCCTTAGCTAGAAAGGTGAAGAAAGGGTAGGGGAAGTCATCCCATTCCAAATAAGATTCTAGTCAAGGAAGAAATAAGAAGGATATGTCTAAAATTAAATTTTTCACTTTCATGAGCTGAGACACTATGCCACAAAGTGTCCGCACAAGAAGGCTAGTAAGAAACCCTCAAAAGGAGCAGAAGGTGAAGCTCTTACTTCACAACTCAAACTAGATTTCACCCTCATCGCTTGCATGGTGACATTAGTAATGGGTAGTGTGTGGTACCTAAATAGTGGAGCCTCATTCCCTATGACCGACAACAAAGAGTTCTTTAGTGACTTGGAGGAGAAGGACCTCCAGATGCACATCGAGATGGGAGATGATGGTAGGTATATCACAACCGACATCGGTACTTTTACCTTTCAGAGGGAGTCTAGTTCTCCCCTCACATTAAAATATGTCATGTATATTCTGGGTTTGAAGAAGAACTTGGTTTGTGTTTCCATGTTCGAGGACCGTGGCTACAATGTGATATTTAGTAAGAGAAAATATTTCCTTCGTCACATAGCCTCAGGACAGGTGAAGTGGATCGGGGTTTGAGTGAAGAACCTCTACAAATTAGATGTAGAATATTGTGTTGCTTTGAGCACTAAAGTAGAGAAGGTGCAGAGCCGAGACATCGATGAGTTGTGGCATAGAAGATTGGGTCACTTGCACCACGGAGCTTTGAAGATCATGAAACAAATTTCTACAGGACTTCCTAAGGGTACATTAGAGCAGAGAGACACATGCAAAGGGTGTACATTGGGGAAGTACACCAAATCTTCCTTTCATGATAAAGACAGTCGAGTGCAAGTGATCCTTGATCGAGTTCACTCAGATGTGTGTGGACCATTCTCGACAACATCCACAACCAAGCACAAGTATTATGTAATATTTGTTGATGATTTTTCTCATAAGTGTTGGATTTTATTCATGCAGAAGAAAGATCAGACGTTCGCTAAATTTTGTGAATTTAAAGAACTTGTTGAGAAAGATACTGGCAGGAAAGTTAAAGCTCTCAGAAGCGATAACATGAGAATATGTGTCAAATGAATTCAAGAAATTTTGTGCATCAAAAGGCATTCGATGGGAGTTGATAGCACCTCATAACCCATAGAAAAATGGGGTGGCTGAAAGGAAGAACAAAATTATTATGGGAGCGGAATGGGCGATGTTACATGATCAGGGCCTACCATTGCACTTGTGGGCTGAAGCATGCAATACCATTTTTTATTTATAGAACAAAACCCCTCATCGAATTCTTAGGATGAGTACACCAAAAGAAGTTTTTTTAGGTAAGAAACCTGATGTGGCACACTTCAGGATCTTTGGTTCATCATTCTACCATGATGTTACCAAGGATGCATGAAAAAATATAGAGCCAATAGCTAAGTTGCGCATATTTGTGGGGTATACTAATACACCTCACAACTATCGGGTGTACCTTGCATCCAACATGATGACAATGGTTCGTAGAGATGTGAAGTTTGTTGAAGAGAAGGGCATAAGATGTTCCCTAGAGAGGGAGCTTCAGTTACATGTAGATGAGGAACTTTTAGCTCCAAAGGAGGAACCTCATGATGACGTGGAGCAGCCACATGTAGAGGAGCAAAGAGTGGAAACACCCACTCATGCAGATACTTCTAGAGATGGAAGAAAGCAAACCCAAGAGGTTGAAAAATTGAAGCATGATGCTCGAGAGAATGTGGGAACACCCACATCATAACACACACAGAGGAGGTTACTAGATCGGTACACTTGCTACATGGCTCTAATGAGTGAGAGTGTAGATATTTAGCCATCCTCATTCAAGGAAGCAGTGCAACAACCAGTATGGGTTAATGCCATGGTTGAGGAGTATGAATCCATTATCAAAAATAGTGTTTGGGAGGTGGTCCCAAGACCAGCAGAAAAGTCATTGGTGAGTTACATATGTCTTTACAAATTAAAGCAGGCAACAGATGGGAGTGTGGAGAAACACAAGGCTATATTTGTGGCTAGAGGGTTCTCTCAAGTGGAGGGTGTTAGTGTCGGTCTTGAAAGCCCTCCATCAGCGATCAAAGCTCTTTGCATTTGCATTAGTAGGTGTCTCATGAGTGTCAAATTTTGCATCCCGTTAGGCATGCCATAACCCTGATGGAGGAGCTAGTCTATTTATACCCCTCTTGGCTTTGCTGGATCAGGTTATATCAGTCATTAAGTTTTTTCAAGATTGTCTTGTTTTGTCTTGAGGTCAAAGTCCTAGGTCTAGGGTTTTGGTCATTTATCTCTGCAAGGTCATGTCTTTGAAAATCCATGAGTGCTCAGCAAGCCAGAGGGAGGATTGTAAATATGTTTCTTCGATATTTTTATCTTGTACAGTGAACTTTTACCTTGGATTTAAAAACTCTGTTTTTAAAGCCAAGGTCATTTTCTCAGTTTTTGTAAATAAGTGATGAAATTTCAAAAGTTTTCAGTGGACAAAATGCAACCCTGGTCCCCTTGCCAAGGTCCCTCAGATGATCTACCTGCAAAAAGAATCAAGTCAAAGCACTCAATGAGTCAAATTCAGGATAAAGGAAACCAAAAAATCAGTGTTATAAAAGTGTCAAAGATAAACTTTAGAAAGTGGGTTTATGAATGAAATTTTTTCAAATGGAGTTTATAAAAGCCCAAATTCCCTCCTTTCACTCTCATTGTGCATCCTAACGCTTGCAAGAGTGGTTTGAGAGAGTGATTGAGAGAAAGGAGAAAAGGCAAAGCGATTTCGGGCAGCAGATAGGGGCGCGACCCGTCGAGAGAGGTGCGCGACCCGTTGGGTGGTGCGCGACCCGTCAGAGGCTCTCCCACAGTTCAGAAAAACAACGTGCGCGACCCGTTGGGTGGGGCGCGACCCGTTGGGCGTGGTGCGCGACCCGTTGAACCGGCTTGCTGCAAACTTCAAAGAAATTTCCCAATCTTCCTCCAAATCATCAAATTTGTTCGAGGTAGGCTCTTTACACATCATTTTTCTGGTTGGTGATGAATGTAAGCCCTCATGCTTGTATTTTATCCTCAAATCATGCAAGTGAAAAGACATTATATGGTTGCAATGTTAATGAGAAAACTGTGCTAGGGTTTGTGTTGTTTCAAGATATTTTTCCCTTTGGTTTGTTTCCCTCCTTTCCCTTTCACCCACACTTATATGTTCATCTCTTTTCCCATATTATTTTATAAATGAAATGAAAATCTTTCCCCATCCCTAGTCACTAAAATGAAAACCCTACCCCTCTCCCAAAGCATCAAAAAACAAAATTCAAAACCCTAATTCCCCTCCACCATATGCATGTGTAAATAACAAAAATGTTGGTAAATATGTCAGCATGTTTTGTTCATGGTTTCCCTATTTCCCCTATTAAAACATATATGCATATTCCCATGTTCACTTTCATACATGTTTTTCCCATATGCAATAATCTTTGCAAATGATTTCCCAATTACAAATATGTGTTCCTATATGCATAATGATTTGCAAAATTTCCCTTGAAAATTCCCTGTTATATTTATATATTCCCATTCCTTGTTAAAATATCCCTCCCCTAACATTTCCCTAATGTATTTTTCCCCTTGAAACAACATAGAGTTCAGCACTTTTTGCAGGCAGAGACAGCAGTTCAATTTGTCCACTTTGCTCCTAAACCATGTCAGAAACCGAAACTTATGAGCAAAGTGATGACCATTCATCATCTACAGAGGTTGAGGTACAGAGGAGGCCTCGTAAAGGGGGTAAGGGTGGACGTCATAAGCGAGAGGAGCCCACCTCTTTGGCAGAACTACAGGCTTGTCCTCTGGCAGTTACTTGTTTTCAGTACATGTCTTGTTATCAGTTTTGTGAGAGGATCTCTCGGATTCAACATCACAGAGAGTTGGCCCGCCTCTTTGTTTTACATTTGCATGATGGACATGTCAACCTAGCAGGGGTAGACTTTACATTGACACCCGAGGTGATCTCACATGCTACAGGGATACCTAATGTTGGTGAGGTGTGGCCTAAGCGCAGGTTGCTAGATACTGTTCACTTTGAGCCCTATGTCCGGCCACCCTTCATGAGACATTTGGCGGGTGTTTTTCCATAGAGGGGCAAACAGCCCATGATTCATGAGGGTCCATCAGGAGTTCCAGACACTGAGGTGATTGATCTTGAGGCCAGTTCTCCTAGCCGAGAGGCAAAGGAGATCATTCAGCATCTCAGGGCTGAAAATGATGTTTTGCAAAGGAGACTTGAGGGTGCCCAATGGACTATCACTTACCTGGAGTAGCGGAACAAACAGCTGGAGGAGGAGAAAGTACTTGATGAGTTATGGAGGATTCGTAGTGACCGAGTCTTGAACCGAAGAAGACCCGGTGATCCATTGCCTGCTGACCGAGAGTCTATGCTCATCCAGGTGAATACACACTTAGAGAGGCTGTTGGCTAAGGCCAACCAAGAGAAAAATTTGCTGAGGAATATGAAAAATCATTATTGGGCAAGGATGCATGTATGCATAGCCAAAATGAAAGTGTTTCAAAGGAGGTTGACCGAGACTCAAAAACGGAGAAAGAAGCCAAATCCCCTCCGTATTTTGGCTGAGGCTTCACTCAAGGATCATGGCACTCATTAGCCTAGCCACAGCTCAAATCCCAAAAAATTCTGAGAATTTTGGGTAATTTTGGCAATTTTTGGAAATTTACAGGTTTTGGCTCCTCAACGGGTCTCACCCCCTGCGCGACCCTTCATCAGGGCAACTTCTTTTTGCAAAAAACTCAACATTTCTAGATTTTTCATGCAAAGTTACATATGCCTGTGGATGGACTTGAGTTTTTATGGAGTTTTGGGCCTCCAAAAGGTCAAAATACATGCAAAATTTGACTTTCTGCCCCTTTTTTGAGTTGCAGAAACCAGTCTTGGGAGAATTAAGTTTTGACAGGGCAAATGACCTCCAAATTCAAAACTTCCAGTTGGATTGGAAAGTAGACTCATAGACCTTTCCAACAAGCCCACTTTTTCTCAATTTGGCCACCTGAAAGTGCCTCAAACAGAGCTCCAAAGGGGCGCGACCCGTTGAGCAGTTTTTGCCATAATTGACTTGTTCAGCCCAGAAAACGCAAATTTGACTCTTTTTGACTTTTTGAGGTTAATGATGGTCCTCTTGGATGTAATTGTGACACTTTTTAGATACTTTTACTCTTGTTTAACACTTCTAGAAGATTCTTTCATGTAAAGGGTAAAAATTGAATGTATGAACTGGTTTCCAAGTTTATAGAGGCAAGTTGTTTTGACTGCCTATTTTCTAGTGTCTAGTTTAGAAGTGGTTGAAACAGATCCTAGGATAGTGAGCTCGACCCATGGAGGCAGGGAAAGAGGTTAGATCATCTATATTATGTACTTTCTTTCTCATTTTCATGGTTGGACTCTTGAGGGAGCAGCTATCATTGTATTATTTTACTGTATCTCTGCAATTTTTGGCAAGGAAGACCAGGGTTTTGCAGTCATCTTTGGGATTCTTGTGGACTCATGTGTTGATGGTGTGTTTCTAAATGTTCTTGTAAGCTTTGTTATGTGATTCATTTCCTTTCTTTACTTCTGCACATTAAACAAATGAAGTGTTAAAGTAAGAATTCATGCTTGCCATGCTCTGCTTTTAAGTTTGTTTAATTTCAATGTTTTCTACTGTCTAAAGAGAATTCAAAGTCATTGTTTGCTCTCTTTAGCTCTCTCTCTTTCTTTCCTGACCATCCACTTCAGTTAAAGGCATCAACACTGTCTCCTACCTCGCCCCAAGGAACCCCCTGCAGAAACTGTGTCCAATCCCCGTAGCCAAAATTGCCCTCTCCTCAATTTGCCACCAAAAACCCAAAAAACCCCAAAATCAAACTCTTTGATCAGTTTACTAGCCTAATATCAGTGTTACCTTGTTGGTCATCTCCCTAATTGAAGATTTTATGAGATAGACTGGAGAGAGCCTTCTCCTGCCCCGTAGGGCTAGCGATGAGGCTAAATGGTTTGATGTAGCCTTGAGGTTTACCTTTCTCAACCTGAGGTGAAATTTCAAGTGCTAACAGAGGGAATTAATTAAAATGAGACCTTTGATCTTATAGCAAGTTACTCATCAATCAGTTCTATTCTAGCACTATCAGCGTAGATGGGATGGAAGGTACATCAGATGGATGTAAAGACATCATTCCTAAATGTCATGATTGAGGAAGAGGTGTATATTGAGCAGTCAAAAGAATTTGAGACCTTCAACAGATAGTCGCATGTGTGCAGACTCAAGATAGTGTTGTATGGACTAAAACAAGCACCCCATTCTTGGTACATTAGGATTTGCAGCTAGTTCACGAGGTTGGGCTTCACCAAAAGTGAAGTAGATGCGAACCTTTACCATATTGTGGTTGAAGGTAAATTGTTGATTATAGTATTATATGTCGATGATTTGATTCTAATAGGTGATGAGAAGCTGATAAAATATTTCAAAGAGGATCTTGCAAGAGAGTTCGAGATGAAGGACCTGGGGCTCATGCATTAATTTCTTGGTATTGAAGTATGGCAAGGAGATTAGGAATTATTTGTCTCTCAGGGAAAGTATGCCAACGAGATACTAAATAAGCTATACATGGAGAGAAACAAACCCATGGAGACTCCTCTAGCAGGTAATTGGAGGAAGGAGGATGCTACTTCAGGTGAAGTAGTGGAGGCTACTATTTATAGACATCTTGTGGGTTCAATTATGTATTTGGTGAATACACACTAGACATGTGTTTTACAGTTAACCAACTTAGTCAAGCCATGGTTAAGCCAACCAAAGTTTATTGGAAGGCAACTAAACATGTGTTGAGATACCTCAGAGGCACCACTCAATTTGGTCTTTGGTATAAACGGACAGAGGAAGTGAAGCTTCAAGGATTTACAAATGTAGATTGGGTAGGGAGTCCATCCGATAGTAAGAGCAAGTTAGGGGGAATCTTCAGTATTGGGTTAGTAGCAGTTTCTTGGTACAACATGAAGCAGAGTTCAGTTTCACTCAGTTCAGCAGAAGCAAAGTACATGGTTGCTAGTCAAGCAACTTGTGAGGTTATCTAGATGAAGAAGATCCTTGTTGGATGTTTTGGTCAACATATGGATCCTACAATAATTTACTATGACAATTAGAGTTGTACAAAACTATCTGAGAATCTAGTTTTTCATGACCGGTCTAAGCATATTGACATCCGGTATCACCATCTACAAGATTGTGTGTAGAGGAGAATCATATTGTTGGAGTACATTCCTACAAAGGGGTAGGATGTAGATATTTTGACAAATGCATTGTCAAGATTTAAATTCGAGTTTCAAAGAGGCAAGATTCAGGTAGCAGATAATCCCTTTCTTATTGAGAGGGAGTGTTGAAAAACATGCAACAAGAAAAATCCTAATTTAATTTTTCCTTAAATTAAATTAGGAATTAAATTGTAATTCTAGTTCTCATAACAACTTGTAACAATTAACTAAGTTAAGTTGACTTAGTTGGCTCAGTAAATTTGAGTTGGGAGTCTATCTAGAGTCATGTAGAGTGATCCCTAAATTTTAGGGGCCCAGGCTGAGGTATTATTAAGTTGTAATTATTTAATTCAGTTTGAATCAGTTAAATTCAGTTAAACTAGTTCTAACTGATGGAGGAACTAGTGAGAGGTCAAGTGAATTAATTTGTATTTAGTTCACATGCATTGATCAACTAAATAACTGATAATTTAGTCATAGATAACTCATGCATGTCAGTTCTGAGAAAGACCCAGTTGAGATTAGAGTTCAGGGATAATGTACTATTAGTTGTAAACTCATCTAAATTAAACATGTGATGCATGCAATCAAAGGAAGGCCTATGGATGGATTGTGTAGTTATGGATGAGGAATTTCCCAATTAAATATGGGCTAATTCCCTAGGAAATTGTGCAATGAAGTAGGATCTTGGCAGACAACAAATTTGACTAAGTATTGGCTTGAGCTAGTTTATGAAGCAGTGAGATAGATTGTACTTGTGCAGAGATTGTTTGAGATGAAAAAGCATTGTATTTTATTTTCAGATCTTCTAATTAATGCAACACATAGGTAGCAAGGGTTTTTAGCTATGCATTTCCCTAGAAAATTATTGTGTTATGTGTGATTGAAATTCTTCCTTTTCTGCTTTGTGATTTCATCGATCAATTTTTGTTTCCACTGATGAGTAAAGTAGATTCAAGTCAATTGTTTTAGCATATTACAACCTATAGTTTGAATCTACAAGAAAATTCTACAATTATTACTATTGCTAATTGTACAAATGTCATTTGCACCAGTTGGAATAGGAAGGAGCTCCAACTGTGTATCTGGTGGGACAGGGGATGGCTATGTAATATAACACCCTAGTTGGGTTTCTAGGAAACGATTGCCGAAAGACAAGTTTTGTGAAAACCATCGGTTCATTTTGTCCATTCAAGGGAGTGAAAATATGTTTCATGTATCTTTTTGAATTCACCCAGATCAGATTATTTATAGCCTTATATGGAAGCTATAAATGTGACTAGTCCATAGCAATTACCCTTGTAGCTTTCTGGACCAGTCTCTGCTCAACAACACTCCAGATGCTTCCGGAATGTCCACAATCACTATGTTGATACATTGGCGGACTCACTCATCTGATGATAAATGGATGATCACATCTTTGACTTCACCAATTGCATGGACATGAGTTCTGTCCAACTAAATAATATGTGCATATGTTTTCTCCCATTTTGCATTGATTTTATTGGTGACAAATAATGGCATTACATTCACTGATGCATCATAATCAACCAAGAAATTGTGTACATTGAAATTAAAGATTTCAAAAGTTAATAGAAAAGGGGACATAGTGTATTTGCATCCATTGTTAAAGTGTTAAGTACATATTTGAGGGAACCAAAAAACATACCAGATCCCTTGTTAAAAGAAGCATCATTACCTGTGGTGGACTGCCCAAGTGCACGTAAGAGGATATATGCTGGCTCGTGATATTTGTTAGTTCAAACATTGAAATGTTCGCACGAACCTTCTTCATGTTATGTTTTAATCTATAGCGGGAAGGACTGGCGAAGTGTCTAGGGACGTAAATTGGTTTGTGACTTTTGGAATGTCAGTCTTACTATTACTACTTACCGAAGCACTTCGTTGTAGCTGGGTTACGAGACTTGCTCTAAGTGTTCTGTGCTGAGCTGACAGGTGGACTGATCTTTCTTAACAATTTTTCTTTGATTTTCTGCTTCGTCAACTCTAGTATAGTAGTCAGCCCCTGGCTTCTCAAATTGTACCGGTTGGTCTACTTCTGGGCCAAACCATCTCTCGGAGGATGCTTGTTGGCAGTACTCTTTTGGGATGTGAGTATGCAACTGAACATGTTCATTGCGTGCTCCACCCTCAGAGTCTCTTTGGTTGCAGCAACTTCTAGATTTTCTTTTACATGATCAGTTTGCTCCTCAGCCATTACTGCATCAACATGATGCGTAGCAAGAATTCTCATGGCCTGATTCCACTACAAACACCTTTTCTCTAAATGATATTCTTGATGATATGAACAGTATTGATCTATGCCCATGTTTTCAATATTCAATACAACATTGGAGCTCTGCGCAGACTTAGTGGGTTGGTTGCTGCTACTACTGGAATTTGCAGTCCTTCTAAATAGGTTGAACCTAGGAGGCTTGCTGCTCACAGTGGTCTCACTTGACCTTTGCTTTAGTTCTACCAACTCATTTGATAGAGCCTTGATAGTATGGGTCAAGCTCTTGAGTTTAATAGTTTCTTTCTCTTTGGCCTTAATTACAGAGGCTTGAGACCTTTTACCCATGTCCTTGGAGTCTTTATATGATTCATCATCTGAAATGACTCCAGTTGCACTCAAGTCATTTTCAACCGCGATTGCCTCTTCATAATTTTCGGTCAATGTTTGTTTCACAGTTCTCTTTACAAATTGCGCAATGTTGGTCGGCAAGGCAGAAGTGAAATAATCGATGGTGATGGAGTCATGACTTGTAGTGCTTGCTGAGAACTTATTCAAAATGTAGTTACTTTGACTTTTTCCTTTTTCTCCATCTTGATACTTCCCAACTATTTCAATAACATGGAGGGGGTCTTGTCATCAACAAATTTCTCAAGGAAAAATTTCTTAAACCCCCTCCAGTTTTGGATGGAATTCAGAGGAAGACTATGATACCACACAATTTCTCTACCATCTAAGGTACACAGAAACAATCTACATGCAACATCATCATAGCATACCTCAAGTGTTTGCAGATGTAGGTAGAAGTTGTCTAGATGGTCCTCTGCCTTTACTGCTCTTTCAGGGTCATACTTCATTAGGATATTTTCTGGATGCCTTGGAATCTTGTGTAACACACCCGATAGTGAAAGTGGGCCCTAAGACATCCAATCTAGACCTTGGTCTGCCATGTCACGTTGTCTTCCCCTTCTTCTTCAGAATCTGATTGGTCTTCTTCTTCTTCTTCTTCTTCTCTGCCCAACCCACAAAAAGTATCATCTAAGAGCACTACGTTATCATCGTCACCACCGTTGAAGGTTGGAGGTTTTTCTGGTTTTTTTTTGTTTTCTTCATAGTCTTATAACTCTTCAAGGGTGCCGATAATCAAATCTTCAACTATTGAAACCACTATCCTAGTAGGGGTGGATTGGTTCTTCTTCGAAAAATATGGAAGAGTTTCTATTCTAGGCATCAATCCAATAGCTCTCACAAACTTTCGAGTGATGGGGTGGATATCCCAAAGTTGTTTGTATGTGAGTTCATAAGGCTATGCAATCTCCGTCTGAGAAGAATTACCACCTTCATGAATGTGCTCATGGGAGTTGCTGGGAATATTACCACCTTGACCACAGGAAGTAAGATTGGGGTTGGTGGTGTTATCAGCCATAAAAATATGATTGCCCTCCTTTTAGCACCAGAGATGTTGACGATGTTGAACCCACCAACATTTACGGGATATCCTCGATGTGAAGTCCCAATTAGACCTCACACCATTTGGTGTAGGAGTCCCAACCAGTATAAAGGATCCGTTGTTGAATACTTAAATATTTTCCATGGCTCTAACTGTTAGCAAGAGAGAAAGATGCAACAGTGTCTTCGAAAAGTAAGAAGGTGTGCCTGGTGAGCGTTCAGTTGTAAATGTGTCAAGGTTTTCTACTGCGAGGAGGGGAGAAAAGTGAGCCTCTAAGTGAGAGGTAGTAGTACCAACCAAGAAGAGACACACATGAACCAGAAGGATCCATCTAACACTCTATGGAATAGGCCACAGAGGGTGTGACGTAGTTACAACCAACAAATGACGAAATATTTTTCTAATAATTGTGTAGAATAGTCCACAAGGATGGGACAACAATAACAACCATTATAACACATTCTCAATATGATAAGAACTAAAATAACCAAAATAGTTCAACTATCTTAGCACATGTGAAAGAAAACATGAAATATAAACAGTCGTGGAATAGTCTTACAAACATTCATAATCCATGCATGAAGAACGTGTTGGCCTTGAAGGCTTCTGTTATTAAGTAAAACTTCCAAGACACATGTTTACAATGTATATCACTAACTCCGGTAGTGTAGCATTGGAGCCACTCCTTGCTCCTCAAAGAACTAGCTTATCTCTCTAATGCCTTATGGGAGGAGCCAAGCTGGAAAGTCCTTTGCTCATACAATGAGTGAGTATACATAACCAAGGGTGACCTTTTGGCTACCCTCATGATAGTTTGACTTCCTATGACTTTTTAACATACATGACTTTTTACATTCCATCTGTATCCTTTGGACTTCCACTTTACAATAAACTGTGAACACAATATACATGATCCACAATAGTGATGTGGAATATGACCACTCATGACATGAAACTGCTGACATGGACTTCTTTATGACATGGAAATGTCAAGCCATTATTGCTACTAAGTGATGGATGTCTTCTTGAAGATTCTTTCTTTTCACCTCCGCATGGCTTGGTGATGAGGAATTTTCAATGATCTCAAGTCTTGGATAGTGGTCACAAACTAGTCTCCCTTCACTTTTTCTTGATCGATCAACTTGTAAGTTCAGCTACAAGAGAGTCTTTAAGCATGCTTCCCTCCTTCTTTTCATTCTCCATCATCTTGTAATGACATGATAAGGTACCTATTCCTGCAATTCACTCATGACGGGATGACATCAATTCAAAAACCCTCTAGTTTAAGATAATGCATTATGATCCACCAATTGAACCCCTAACAAGTGACAAGTTGGGAAGAGGGACTCAGTGACTGCGCAGTGCACTATTCCAGTTGCTAGGGAAAATGCTTGAGCCCTTAGACTGTGTAGTGCATAGTTCAGGCAGGTTTGAGGGACAAGACTCCATGGTTTTTGAAGCCAGTGGGACAGGCTGAGAGAATGGGCACTAGGAGAGCTAACTAAACAGGCGTGGGAGTCAAGGAAGGTTGGGAAATTGCGTAGCTTCATAGTTCAAGGGTCCAAGAGATGAGCTTGAGGTTTGAGGATATAAAGTGTGTAGTTTAAGCTGGGTTGGGGACATGATTGCGCAATTCTAGAGGTCAAGGTCAGGGCTTGGGCACAAAAACTGCGCAGTGCAACAATCTTGAGAGACAAGAACTACACATTATGCAGTGCCAAGCAACAAGGTCATAGATAGAGGAATGAGATTGCGTAGTACGTAACTCAAGAGAGGTCCGATGAAGCTAGGTTGCTTGATCAGGAAGTTTTTCTAAAAATGGCTAAGTGTGGGATCAATGAGATCGGTGTGAACGATGATGAACTTTGACTATGATCACACACTTTGAATATTTTGACGACACGACAACATAGATCATCTGAACACATGAAAACAACATTTCCCTCTATGTGATAACTTCTCGGCAAGTTACAACAAGTGCGACACTTAAGATAGACTGGAACAACCATGACGACATTTGTGCGACAATGCTAAGAACTCTGTGAATGAGTGCAACAGATGTTTACATGGTTAGAAATAACTCATATACACAAAGATATACCCTTGAAACCATTAGAATAGGCTTGTACACATTACATGACAACCAAACATGCCAAAAGACAACAGTTTACCCAACATGAAAAAGAGGACAAAACACTTCAAGAAAGCTCATGAAATAAGCTTCGATATTTGTGACAAAAATGTTCAAACCATAGGAAGGCTACGAAATTGAGTGTAATCCAAAATTTTGGAGGGTGTTATAGCAGCTATAACAGACCCCCAAGAAAAAGGTGTTGATTTTGGTGCCACTTTTCAATTCAAGGTTGATTTCGACATTTTTATTGGCAACATTATGAGGTTGTTAAGGCCATAGTTGTTTAACCTTGAAAAAAATAGGTACTACGAATAGCACCACCTTTTAAAATAAGAATTTATTTTGATATTTTAATCTAAAAATATAAATTTTTAAAACTAAAATTCGCATTTTAGAGTCACGATTTTTGTGTTCCCTCTGGGAAAGACATCCCTAAAATGTGACGTGTGCGATCCTGAGCCATTGATTATGTGTTAGACGATTGAGGTGTTTTCAGCCGTTGATTTAATATGTTTTTTAGTTTAAAATGTTTTTTTTTCCAACACACCACACGAAACGTGTCTTTGTTTCTTCCCTGCATGACGGCCGCGTAGCGTTCTGCTTCCTACCAGAGCGGCCGTCTCGCGTAGCGTTCTGCTTCCTACCAGAGCGCGTAGCGTTCTCTTTTTTTAGATGCGAATTGCCAACAGAAATAGGAAAGACTGCAACGAAGAGAAAGGTGCAGAAGGACGATTTATGAATGCCAAAACATTTATGTCCAGTGGTCATATATCAGGTGTTGCAGACTCGATTAAAGTCCAGGTAAGCCATAACTACAACCCTCAGTGCATTAAATTTATGGTGTCTGCGATAACGAGGGAGGCAATATATGTATGTCTGAAACTGCCTGATTCCTTACAGGAAGGGGAGAGTGTGGGCATATGGAGAACGGTTGTTTTAGCTTATCAAACGCTGGGAGTGGCATTTGGGGGTCTGGTCACTTCTCCACTGTACGTGTACCCGTCTATGAACTTGAAATCTCCAGATGAGGAAGATTATTTGGGTATTCTCAGCCTCATGTTTTGGACTCTTTCTATGATTGGGGTAGTCAAATATGTCTGTATAGCCCTCCGTGCAGATGACCGCGGTGAAGGTTTGCAGATCGATACCCACAAACCAATTAGTTGTATAGTCCAGAATGATATTTTCAAATGCTTTTTCTTTGCTACATTGTGTCTGTATTCCTCCATGCAATGAATGTGTAGTAACAAAAATGAGGGTACATGTATCTGTAATTTATTTATAATGGTATGTTTACTGCTTTGCTTGTGTGCGAGTTCATTTTTATTGTTGATAGTGTTTAAATCAATTACTAACAGAGTCTTGTGATCATGGCTTTTAAATCGAGTTATTTCAAGAATTTTTATATTTTATTTTTATTAGGGCAGACGAATGATATCCATGATGGAAATTTAGGATTTCGTCATTCTTATGCTATAGTGATAAATCATTATGATTGGTGGAAATAATTCAAGCTGCTGGATTTTCTCAGAGATATCGGGAAGCATGCAAGAGTGGGCACCGTGATTGCCAAGGAGAGTGTGAAGAAGAGGCTGCAGTCAGAGGAGGGGATGAGCTTCACTGATTTTTCATATCAATTGCTGCATGGTTATGATTTTCTTCACCTATTTAAGAATGAGAATGTTTCGGTTCATATTGGGGAAGTGATCAGTCGGGGTTTATAACTGCAGGGACTGAATTGATTGGGAGGGTTCTTCAGCAAGAAGGGACTTATGGGTTGACATTTCCACTTATTTTGAGAAGTGATGGGACCAAGTTTGGGAAGTCAGAAGATGGGGCGATTTGGCTCTCTGCTTCCATGCTTTCCCCTTACAAGTTTTACCAACATTTTATTGGGATCTCTGATGCAAACGTGATAGTATTTTTGAAAAAGCTTGCTTTCTTGATCCTGGAAAAATTTTCTGAGCTTGAAGAAGGCATGAGAAAGCTTGGGTACGTCCCCAATTCTGTTCCAAGCAAACTTGCTGAAGAAGTGAATTGTTTCGTTCATGGTGAAGAAGGATTGGAGGCCTTGAGGGCAACATAGGCTTCGGTTCATGGTTCAAAGACTCACTTAGAATGGAAAACTATTGATGCCATTGCAAATGAAGTACCATCCTCCTTGTTGTAGTATAATGAGGTGTTGAGTTCATCTCTGGTGGATTTATCTGTGAAAGTCGGGTTGCTGCCAACTAGAGCAATAGTGAAGCGTCTCATTAAGACAAGGAGGTCTCTACATGAATAACCAAAGAGTAGACAACGAGGGGAAAATTATTGAAGCAACTGATATTTTCGATGATAAATTGTTGTTTCTATCAGCAGGCAAAAAGAACAAGTTGGTTGTAACGATAGCTTAATTCATGCGGATGGCTTTTAGGACATTGATTGTTTGAATGGATAAATTACCTAGAATTTGTTTTCAATGAACCATGATAGTAGGCTTGAGATTGTTTCAGTTATGTGTGTCTTTGCTTCAAACGACTGATGTAGTCAAGTTGTCAATGTTCATGATACACACTTAACTGATTTCAAATAGACATCTGTAGGTGAATTGTTCTAGCTTGGCACAATTTTCTTAGATTCATAGATGCAGTTTGACATGTATGTTCACTCGAGGTATTCTCATAAGATTTTGGGCAATCGAAACAGTTACAGTAAATTTATACATTTCTTAACATTTTAAGGTGTAGGGATATCTTTCATAAAGTGAAAAGGTCATTTTCATATATAGGCAATAGACCTGATTGACTGGTTCCTCAGCGAGCACTGTAATATCCTGGTCCCCAGCTCTTAACCCACATTGACATTGTAATATCCCGTTCCCCAACTCTTAACCCACGTTGACATTGTAATTGTAATTAATTACGTTATTGATTCTTGTATGGGAATATAATCCCCAGCACTTAACTCCCATTGATGTTGCTATTATAATTAATTATGTTAGTGATCCCTTTGTATGGGCATGTAAATGTAAATGGGCAAAGACCTAGAATAATTGTAATTATAATCTAATAACAACTGATGAAGAGGTGAAGCCTTGATATGAAGACATATATAATTATAATCTAATAACAACTAATGAAGAGGTGAAGCCTTGATATGAACACATATAAGTCCCACTATGCCATGATCTTTATGCCAATGAGGGATATAAGTCCCACTATGCCATGATCTTTATGCCAATGAGGGTGTTCACAGTGGTATGTTAAATAACACTGCAACTACTTAATGGATTACTGAAAACTAGGCAACTGAAAACTGAAACCAAATTTACTTCACAGTGGTATGTTAAATAACACTGCAACTACTTAGTGAATTACTGAAAACTAGGCAACTGAAAACTGAAACCAAATTTACTATACCATGATCTTTATGCCAATGAGGGTGTTCAAAGTGGTATGTTAAATAACACTGCAATTACTTGGTGAATTACTGAAAACTAGGCAGCTGAAAACTGAAACCAAAGTTACTATACCATGATCTTTATGCCAATGAGGATGTTCACAGTGGTATGTTAAATAACACTGCAACTACTTAGTGAATTACTGAAAACTAAGCAACTGAAAACTGAAACCAAATTTACTTTCACCAAGATACAGAGTAACTTTACTAAATTCTTGTAATCTGTTGCATAAATTCAACCACATTTCTTCATTTCTTGTAATTTGTTGCATAAATTCAACCACATTTCTTCATTTCTAAGGTAACTCAGAGTAGACCCTGTATTGATGTCAATGCATCATCCCATAATTTTATCTTCTTCCCATTGTTTACACCCCAAAACACATGATTGTCCAATGTCAACTAAATGTTTGCTACTCATAATGTTATATCGATGAGCCGCTTTAGGGAGAGTGGATTGGCCTTCTAATGATGTTAGGCTTTTGTTACCTAGATTAATTATTAAGATTCCGATCCAAAGCTTCTCACCTTCCACTAATAGCCTCCAATACACTTTCTTTTTAATTGAATTCTAGAATACAGGGTGAGAATGTGAGTTTTTGAACGTGAGTTGTCGACTTTGCAAGCGCTGCAACTTGCCACTTCAATACACTTTTGCACAAAGGGCTTTCTTCATTTGCTCCAATTTTCTTATCCCTGCACCTCCAGCTCAAATGGGGCTTGATACCGATCTCTAATTTAAAAGGTGCAATTTTTTCTCGTTGGATGTTCCTTATCACGGGAATTGTTGAAGGATGCCTTCTATTTCATTGATCACTCTCTGTGGTGCCAGAACACTGGAGCTTTGATAAATCAGAATGCCTTACATGTCAGGTTGAATGAGGAGAGTTCTACCTACTAGGGAGAGGGAATTTTTTGTTCATACTTCTACCCTCTTTCTTATATTATCAAAAACATCTTTCCATTTTTTGCAGCATGTCTTCCATTTGCTACTGAAGAGTAAACGGTAGGAAGAGTATCTTCCTTAATTCCCATCATTGTCAGGATTTTCTTCTCCAGCCCCAGGTTTACATTCAGGAAAAAAATAATTTATTTGTCTTTATTCATGTCAAATAATCTGACCTGTGGGTGTTTTAAATACTTTGATGGCATGTCTATTGCTTTGGCTTTTTTCAGACTAGTAGATCCCAGAAGTAGGGGATCTTCTTCATTTGTACGTGGGAAATAGGGCCAAAACTAGCAAAGGAAATGTTGAAGTGAGTTTGGGCGGATATTTTGTTTGAGTATCTGAAACATGCACACCATCAATTTGGAGAAGAGTTAATGGTCCACACAGTGTTGCTGGATCTAGAGCCAAAAAGAAGATATTGAAGATTCAAGAAGTTCATCTTTTGTGCAGTTGAAAAAGCTACCGACCGCTGGTTATTTGGGTATCACCAAATGTGACAACCATACATTACAGGGCAGAGCATATGAACATGTTATCCAAAAAAAATTACATTTACAGACGTGTATACTTTTTCTTTACCTTTATTCTACAAGCACGGGTCCTTTCGATTCCTTGTTATGTCAATATGTAGTCTTTTATGAGGTCTCCTCACGACATTGTTAAAGATTCGTCCTCCTCAACAGAACAGGTGTCACTTTATCTTTATCAATGTGATGCACACAAATTTAGGAACTTCGGCTTATTACTTCTTGCACATAGAGACCCAGTCTTTAGACTTGGTTCTGGCCCCTTTCACTATTTTTCTTCTCACGCGCTTTCCCTTACTCTACTCCTCACAAATCAACATGCCTCAATCTTTGTTAAAAACTTCGGGTGCCATAGATTCGCCAACAAGTTTGCGGTAGGAAATACATTTGGTTTTTTGTTTGGGTGGTTTTGGTTTGCAATGTTCTGGTAAAACTGCCAACATCTGAACCAATTTCTATACCATAGAAACCCCAGAAGCTCACCGCCGTCATTGACGTCCTGATATTCAACTAAAGGGAGCCTGCATCTTCATCACCTTATCGTGCGAGAGTCCCTATTATCTCAAAGTACTAGGAAACCCCCACTATGTCAGTTGAACAGAGGAGAGGCACCTAGTGATCAAATTTGAAGGGCAGGTCTTAATTTCATTTAGAAGGGCACACATTTAACATTGAACTGATTTACTTCCTCTGTAGCAGGCGACTGAACAACACGTCTAGAAATGGTCCTTGTCAAGGTCATTATCACCAATAGAGATATTTTGACAAAGGAAATTTGACACTGCACACAATCTACAATCACAAACAAATAAGAGATGGATTAAAAATAAAATTCCTATTTCCCACAGCCAAAGTGATGATCAAAGATTTTAGTCGATATTTTCAATACAACATAACAACACTAAACATTGATAAATCATAAACAAAAAGAGGCATACCTTCATTGCAAGTTCCTGATCGATGTTGCAACGATATCTAGCAGCACCTTCTAGGGGACAGTTTGTTCCTTTATACAAAAGATTGATATTACAAAGAGTTGAGAGCTGCATAAGAGCATCAGCCATAGGCCCCAAACCATTTTCATCAGCTACAGATATATTTTCAGATTGTATATTTTCCAATTCTTCATTTGCCACTGCTGTGATGCATTGGAAGATTGCAAGCAACCTCTCCAGAGGGAAACTCCCTGGACCTTTAAGGAACTTTTCTTGCTCCTCATGTTCATTTCTCTCTGTGGATTTTACACTCCTATTCACAAACCAACAAAAGAGAGTATACAATAATTACTCCCAAAGTGATGATTGGGATTGCATAATTATATGGAGGAAACGTTAACTTCTTGCTGCCATGAAATGGGAAAGAGGGAATAGTATTCAGATGAGCTGGAACTTGTAAATAAAGAAAAATATCATTTCATTAAGAAAGACAACTGATTATTTAAATTGTACAATCTATTTCAATTAATAAACCAGCAATTGTTTTTGTTTCAGTCCTAGGAAACTAGACAATTACATCATACATGGCTTTGAACATATCAGATTAAAGATATCTCGAGGACTATTCTGCATACCATGAATTTGTATGGGCAGGGGTAAGAGAATTTTGCTCCAATTTACATACCCCACAAACCCATCCAATAATGTCATACATTCTGTCATGTGATACCCCAGAATATAGTTATGGATTAGCTCAAGCATCCAAGGTTTCTGATTTTCCAAGACTTGAGTTTGCCTTGCTCATACTTACACTTTCTTAAGAGGCAGTACCACTGCAGGCACTGCTGTGGGTGGGATGATTCTTACAACATGCATTCTGTTTTTCAAGCAAAAAGAATAAGATGATATCCATGCCTGTAAGATGACATCTTTGAGGTAAAAAATCTTTGTCAATGTATCATCAAAGGAAATGCAAAGGAAACCTTATGCCTTACTGCGTTTTCTTTGGGCATCAAAAGGAGGTTCTTTCACACCATTCCCTCCCTCTATTAGAAACCTCTCTTGCAGATAAAACAACAACAATTTCTGCAGAGCAGAGATCTCTCTATCCTTGCCTTCCAACTCACCTACTCTGGTTTCAAGCTCTCCTGCTCTTTCATTCATTTTTGTATCCAACAGCCTTATGAGCTCATCTTGAATCACCTTCTGTATCATCTGGGACCTCTTATACTCGTCCACTTCCTGAAGCCACAGGTCTGCGAATTGACAATCTTTCCAGGCGTCGAACCAAGGACCTCCCATTGTATAATGTATAGCTTTGGGAATTTTTTTTGTTTATTTAGTTGTCTAATACCAAATATTCAATAAGAACTTTTCTTGCAAGGTGTGCTTCTAGTTAGTATAACTTGAATCCCCTGTTGTCAATTAATTTGCTGATTCATTGTGGTCAAAATTTTCTTGGGCAGAATTTGGCAAAAGAAATTGTAAGATCGAGGCAAGCTATTCAACGCCTTTATGAGAACAGGGCACACCTGAATTCAATATTCTACGCACCTTGGAGGAAGTGTTGGTAATTTTTTCTTTACTACTTGTTCTCGGATCATCTTGCATGCAGTTTAATGTTCTGTTATTGAATTTGGATGCTATGTGTAATTTGGAAAAGGCTTACAAGGTAACATTTCCCCAATTTTTTTTAAATCATGGTATATATTCTGAGATTTTGAGGAGCCATTTACCTGAGGCATTGTGGCTGTTTGTGTTTTTAGTGTCACTGCTAATCTAGATAGTATCATAAGGAGAATCCTCACTAGTGCATTGAACAAAGTTGTCTTGTTGTCTATCACATAGAAATATGCTGGCTTCTTGGAGGTCGTCTTCAATAATTAAAGCTGAGAGCACCCTTTGAACCAAAGCCACCATTGTCTAACTACTAATGCTTTCAAGCCTGACTGTAGCTAACCTTAGCATAGAAAAATTAATAAAACTTGAGATAAATATAATGCCTCAAATAGATCTGTGTCATTCTTGTATCTTATGATTTGGTGTATTTAACTTGGAAAGATACACCTTCAAAACAAATGGTTACAAATGCCACCAGATGTATCTATAACATTGCCTTCACGTGAGAACTTATTGATCTACACTGCCTGCACATGTTTCTAAATGTATTTTTCCCACATCAATACCACTTGAGACTATATGGACTACATCCTGGTTACTCATGGGTTCACCATTCTCTTGATATATTTTTGCACACCTTTAGATTAGTCATCCATTGGTGATTCACCAACATTCATTTTAACTAATTCCACGAGCTTACTTATCATTGAATCAAAATGTACAGTTTGGGCATAGTTTTGTACTATAAGCCTTGATCATTGTAAAAGAGGCATCTTTGTTTAGCTGGGAATCTGTAGCTAACCTTAGCATAGAAAAATTAATAAAACTTGAGATAAATATAATGCCTCAAATAGACCTGTGTCATTTTGGTATCTGATGATTTGGTGTATTTAACTTGGAAAGATACACCTTCAAAGCAAATAGTTGGAAATGCCATCAAATGTATCTGTAACATTGCCTTCACATGAGAACTTATTGATCTCCTTCACGTGAGAACTTATTGATCTACACTGCCTGCACATGTTTCTAAATGTATTTTTTTCCACATCAATACCACATGAGACTATATGGACTACCTCCTGGTTGCTCATGGGTTCACCATTCTCTTGCTATCGTTTTGCACATCTTTAGATTAGTCATCCATTGGTGATTCACCAACATTCATTTTAACTAATTCCAGGAGCTTACTTCTCATTGAATAAAAAATGTACAGTTTGGGCATAGTCTTGTACTATAAGCCTTGATCATTGTAAAAGAGGCATCTCTGTTTAGCTGGGAATTTTTTTTGTTTATTTAGTTGTCTAATACCAATGATTCTATTTGCAATTCTGAGACAATAGAGGAGAGTTATGTTCGCCTTCCCATTCCAACCCCCTCAAAGTGCTTACTATCACTAAGTTAATTGTGTGCACACATCAAATACCAATGACTTATAATTCTTGCCACGACTGCAATTAATAAACTATTGTTCTTCAACATCACAAGCTGGTTGGAATTCACATCAAGTACAGGCTTTGAATTGCACATTTCAACAATCAATAAATTGTCTTTCTCCCACAAATTGAGCTGATTTACTTCCTCTGTAGCAGGCGACTGAACAACACGTCTAGAAATGGTCCTTGTCAAGGTCATTATCACCGATAGAGATATTTTGACAAAGGAAATTTGACATTTCACGCAATCTACAATCACAAACAAATAAGAGATGGATTAAAAATAAAATTCCTATTTCCCATAGCCAAAGTGATGATCAAAGATTTTAGTCGATATTTTCAATACAGCATAACAACACTAAACATTGATAAATCATAAACAAAAAGAGGCATACCTTCATTGCAAGTTCCTGATCGATGTTGCAACGATATCTAACAACACCTTCTAGGGGATAGTTTGTTCCTTTATACAAAAGATTGATATTACAAAGAGTTGAGAGCTGCATAAGAGCATCAGCCATAGGCCCCAAACCATTTTCATCAACTGCAGATATATTGTCAGATTGTAGATTTTCCAATTCTTCATTTGCCACTGCTGTGATGCATTGGAAGATTGCAAGCAACCTCTCTAGAGGGAAAATCCCTGGACCTTTAAGGAACTTTTCTTGCTCCTCATGTTCCTTTCTCTCTGTGGATTAAAAAAGAAGGTTCGACTACAGCTTCTACATCTTTGACAGCAAGATCTCCTTTTGGCCACCAACAAAAAAAAATAACAATTGCTGACATTTACAGTATGGATTCCTTAGAGAAACCAACATTTTTCTAGCTAAAGGGAACAATAACAAAAATTGGGATGGATAGTTTTTACTACATTTCTTGCCCGTCGATCGTTGGTGGGAAAAAATGCATGAAAAAACTTATTCCACAAAATACAGGGATGTGGTTCTGTCCAAAATGCAACGCTGAAGTAAGCAACTATGATTACAGATACTTATTGAAAATCGACATACAAGATCACACTGGTGAATTGGCTTCAACTGTTGCTTTTGAAGACGCGGGATCTACAATTCTTGGAAATAATGCCAAAGACTTCTATCTATTATCTTCAAATCCAAAACTGATCAAGGAATTTGTCTCTAGAGCTCTATGGACAGATCATATCTTCAAACTATCGGTGAAGACAGAAACTTTTAAAGAAGTCCCAAGATTGAAATGCGTTATCATAAAAGAAGAAAAGCTGCATTTCACGACAGAATGCAACAACATCCTTCGAGAAATTCAGAACATCTCGTCATTGTAAATAAATATTGCAAAATGTATTCCTTGCTTTTTGGCAATTCCTATTGTCCAATTTTATAAATACAACTTTACAAGATATATTGTTGCATGCCTTCTTATGAAATTTTCTTATATACCATTGAAATAAGTATTCGTTCTCCATTGTATCTATCTTTATGTGAGTAGAAAAATTCACATTTTTTTTTTCCCTTTTATCAGCTTTACACATGAAACTACCTACATGTATACAAAAAAAATACTAATACGTTCTTTCAAAAACATTACTTAAATAAAAAAATTTCACATAACACTATTCAGAACTTAGATTTTTTTCCCTTCTTTCGCTTTCGCTTCCATTTTTTTCCCTTCTTTCGCTTTCATACAATAACATGGTTGTTGTCTCCAAATAACATTCTTCTTTTCCCCTCTCTTGCTTATGGGTACCATAAATTTTGCGAATGGCTTCTTCTTCTAATAAGGAACGTGCTCGAAGATACTATGCAACAAATAAAGAACGAATAAATGCACGGCGCCGTGAGCTTTACCAAGAAAAAAAAAACACCACAGAATGTCAAAAACACAAAAAACAAAAGGTTGACCAACCTTCCTCGTCTGAAATGGACCACCCTGAAAACAATCCTCCCTTGCAATTATCAGACTCTTTATCTTCTCAGCAAATCTCTCAAACAAATACATCCATGGCTCATTGCCCTAACCCCTCCTTCACACATGCTTTCAACGTTTATACTAATCAAGCACATCGAGATTTTTGTGCAAAGATTGATAAACTTCCACCTAAATGCCCATGCTCCATTTGTCTTGAATCATATCCTAGAATACATATCCGCAATTCCAACCACATGTATTGTTGCTCCAAATGCGTCTCTGAAACAAAGTGTAATCGCTTCTCATTATCAAACAACATGGACCCTGGTCCTCAGCTAGCTGCCCTTACATCTCTTTCACAAATAGAAGAAATGCTCATTGATAGGGTTAACCCTATACTGCAAGTAACACATGCACGCGGTGGCCAGTATAAATACAGTGGCCACACAATTTTTTTTCCTCAAGACATTACAAAAATCGCAAACATGTTGCCACGTCATTACAAAGAGTTGAGAGCTGCATAAGAGCATCAGCCATAGGCCCCAAACCATTTTCATCAACTGCAGATATATTGTCAGATTGTAGATTTTCCAATTCTTCATTTGCCACTGTTGTGATGCATTGGAAGATTGCAAGCAACCTCTCCAGAGGGAAACTCCCTGGACCTTTAAGGAACTTTTCTTGCTCCTCATGTTCCTTTCTCTCTGTGGATTAAAAAATAAGGTTTAAAAAAGAAGGTTCGACTGCAGCTTCTACATCTTTGACAACAAGATCTCCTTTTGGCCACCAACAAAAAAAAATAACAATTGCTGACATTTACAGTATGGATTCCTTATAGAAACCAACATTTTTCCAGCTAAAGGGAACAATAACAAAAATTGGGATGGATAGTTTTTACTACATTTCTTGCCCGTCGATCGTTGGTGGGAAAAAATGCATGAAAAAACTTATTCCACAAAATACAGGGATGTGGTTCTGTCCAAAATGCAACGCTGAAGTAAGCGACTATGATTACAGATACTTATTGAAAATCGACATACAAGATCACACTGGTGAATTGGCTTCAACTGTTGCTTTTGAAGACGCGGGATCTACAATTCTTGGAAATAATGCCAAAGACTTCTATCTATTATCTTCAAATCCAAAACTGATCAAGGAATTTGTCTCTAGAGCGCTATGGACAGATCATATCTTCAAACTATCGGTGAAGACAGAAACTTTTAAAGAAGTCCCAAGATTGAAATGCGTTATCATAAAAGAAGAAAAGCTGCATTTCACGACAGAATGCAACAACATCCTTCGAGAAATTCAGAACATCTCGTCATTGTAAATAAATATTGCAAAATGTATTCCTTGCTTTTTGGCAATTCCTATTGTCCAATTTTATAAATACAACTTTACAAGATATACTGTTGCATGCCTTCTTATGAAATTTTCTTATATACCATTGAAATAAGTATTCGTTCTCCATTGTATCTATCTTTATGTGAGTAGAAAAATTCACATTTTTTTTCCCTTTTATCAGCTTTACACATGAAACTACCTACATGTATACAGAAAAAATACTAATACGTTCTTTCAAAAACATTACTTAAATAAAAAATTTCACATAACACTATTCAGAACTTAGATTTTTTTCCCTTCTTTCGCTTTCGCTTCCATTTTTTGCCCTTCTTTCGCTTTCATACAATAACATGGTTGTTGTCTCCAAATAACATTCTTCTTTTCCCCTCTCTTGCTTATAGGCACCATAAATTTTGCGAATGGATTCTTCTTCTAATAAGGAACGTGCTCGAAGATACTATGCAACAAATAAAGAACGAATAAATGCACGGCGCCGTGAGCTTTACCAAGCAAAAAAAAACACCACAGAATGTCAAAAACACAAAAAACAAAAGGTTGACCAACCTTCCTCGTCTGAAATGGACCACCCTGAAAACAATCCTCCCTTGCAATTATCAGACTCTTTATCTTCTCAGCAAACCTCTCAAACAAATACATCCATGCCTCATTGCCCTAACCCCTCCTTCGCACATGCTTTCAACGTTTATACTAATCAAGCACATCGAGATTTTTGTGCAAAGATTGATAAACTTCCACCTAAATGCCCATGCTCCATTTGTCTTGAATCATATCCTGGAATACATATCCGCAATTCCAACCACATGTATTGTTGCTCCAAATGCGTCTCTGAAACAAAGGGTAATTGCTTCTCATTATCAAACAACATGGACCCTGGTCCTCAGCCAGCTGCCCTTACATCTCTTTCACAAATAGAAGAAATGCTCATTGCTAGGGTTAACCCTATACTGCAAGTAACACATGCACGCGGTGGCCAGTATAAATACAGTGGCCACACAATTTGTTTTCCTCAAGACATTACAAAAATCACAAACATGTTGCCACGTCGTGTTGAACACTTGGACATCCTAATTGTCACGCGTCATAGTAATGACCATAAGGCTTATGATTTCATTGTCAGTAGACATCGCGTTCTCACTGCATTGGAATACAAATTGGAAAATGACCCATACTATAAGAATGTTCGTATTGATACCAACGCACTGGCATCCTTACCAGCGATCCCCACCGATGTCTCCTCCTCCCTTCACCATTCCAATACTACAGAAACCGCTGTCTGCCTTCCACTTGAGCCACCCCATGAGCTCACCGAAGATTTCACAGACCCATCAGTAGACCAAATATCATCGTTCGTACCCATCATACCTAATACAAATACAGAAATCCAAGAAATCCGCCATTATTTGCATGCTTACAACCACCAATCTGATACTAGAATTGAGTGGCCAACAATTGGTTTATCGCCAGTCAATGAATACAACACAAAAGGTCTACTCTCTATGGCTTTCCTCGCCCTTTTCCCGACAGGCGCTGCAATGCCAAATCAACCAAGGATGAAAGCAGTGCAGCTACATGAATATGCACTTCATCTCATACGTTACTACGACAACAGATTTGGAAACCACCCATGCTTTCGTTATTACATATATAATCTCATGATGCGGCATCGCAATCAAGCAACAACGTCGTTTTTTGTGAAAAAAAACATCACAGATAGCTTTCCAATATCTATTCAAGATTTGAACATCCGATTAGAACAATTTCCAGATGAGCAATTGGCAAAGCAAGTCATGCGATTCGGTAGCTCTTTACGTGGAACAAGGTCATTTTGGCACAAAGCTAAAAATGAACTAACTAACATGATATCTCAACTCGGTTGCCTGACGTTCTTCTTCACATTAAGTGCAGCTGATACAAAATGGCCTGATCTTCATGCAATCATGCCCGAATGTCTTCCTTCTGATATTGCAAAACAATAAAAGTGGAGAAATGATAACATTATCTCTAACCCACATTTAACATCACTATATATGCACCATAGATTCACATCATTTCGTGAGATTATCTTAGAGAAACACTTGAATACAAAATATTACTGGTACAGGTACGCATTCTACTGCATTTTTTTTCTCCAATAACTCTAAACAAAATTCCTCACCTATTGCAAAATTATCTTACAAAAACGCATATTTGATAGGTATGAATGGCAACATAGGGGATCTGCGCACATCCATGGTTTCCTTTGAATAGAAAATGCACCTGATATGGAAAACCTCTACTGGGAAGACACAGAAGCAGTCGATATTGCAAGGTAGTTCTTTGACAAATATATTTCCGCTTGGAACCCTCGTGCTCCTTCGACTTTAAACCAGCCAAATGCTTGGACAAATCTCAAAGACCCTTGTCTATTGTCCACACCGCAAATCTTCAAAACCAATCCTTTCAGTGACTATGAACAACTCGTCAATTGTGTTGAATGTCACACAAAATGCTCAGAAAGCATGTGCCTAAGAAAAAATGGATCCTCACTCCAATGTCGTTATAAAGCATCGTTGGAATTACATCCAAAATCGGCCTTATTCATTGATTCCAATGGCCAAAAAACATACACCCCTGCTCGCAACGACGATCGAATCAATAGCCATAACCCTACCATCCTATCTATTTGGCGTGCAAATGTTGACTGCCAACCAGTACTGTCCATACACGCTGTACAAAAATATATCGCCAAATATGCATCCAAAGCAGAAAAAAATATGAAAGCTTCCACCACATGCTACGTAGAATTGTCCTCGCTTCACCCATTGCTGACCCAGCAGCATCCGCATTTCGAAAATTTCTTGCAGAAACCCTTGTTGATCGTGACATTGGAACACAAGAAACCTGCCATATGCTACAAAAATTACCATTAACATTATGTAGTCGGCCATTCATTTCTTTAAATGTAAACCAAAAAATTCTTATGCGCCTTCCACAAACGAACACCACCTCCACTGCATCCCCGCACATCATAGATACATATATCCAACGCCCTTCTACCCTAGAGTCCACATCACTAATAGAATTGGCAAGATCCTGGTCATATGATCCTCGTCGCAAAACAAACAAATGGAAAAAAAGGCCTACAAAAGCAATTGTTCGGGTCGTACCACGTTACTCCTCCATACCATCCACAACAGAACCTTGCTACGCTGACTTTTGCAGGGTTGAGCTTATGCTATACAAACCTTTTCGCCATATCGTACAAGATATAGGAGATTTTGCTGCAGAATTCATCGCAAATTGGCAAACATTTCGTCCATTCTACAATCCTTGGCATCGACATCGCACACTATCTGATATTGAATCTGCCACAAATGATCCCTCAACTATACATGAAACCAATCCAACAGACACCATGGAAATAAATGAATGGGAATTACTTTCCCAATTATACCCTACAAATGAGCTTCTCATAAATGACCTTGACATGCTTGGTCTTCGTGGCTTTGATGACACCCATAACTGGAATCATACCACTATCCCATTCGATCTACAAAATAGTGCAATACAATTCATTGAGAATAGCCGCTCCATCCACTGCATTCTTCAAACAAATCGACATATCCTGCCGACCCTTACTACATTGTCTCCAATGCAAAGAAAAGCTCTAAATATTATTTCTAATCATTTTGCTAGGAAGGATTATTTACCCGCTCTCAGAATGATAATACAAGGCACTGCTGGTACGAGAAAATCCCTCCTTATTAATTGCATCAAAGATATGCTCATACGCCTTGCAAGCCTGGAACCTTCGTCGATCATGCTCCTCGCCCCTACAGGGGTTGCTGCCTTCAACATACAAGCATCGACAATCCATTCTGCTTTGCACCTTCCTATAAAGGATCTTATGCCCTTAGAAGGTAATGCTCTTGCAAAATTCCAGGAAGAACTCAGGCATATAAGATACATACTGATCGATGAAATGAGCTTCATTGGGCCAAAGCTTCTCAGCCATATTGATGAACGTCTTCGCGAGGCATTTCCCCACCACTCCTTTCGGTGGCTGTTCCCTGATATTGGTTGGTGATCTTGGTCAGCTACCACCTGTCAAAGACATACCTCTATATGCAGGGAGGAGCCACGGAAGCGCACTGTGGAACACCTTCAACACAATCATCACATTAGACACAATATTTCGTCAACAAGGCGACGACATCGCACAGGTTACTTTCAGGAACATTCTCCAGAACATTAGAGATGGACATCCAACAATCGATGACTACAACATACTCATGTCGCGCACATATTCCTTTTTATCAGAAGAAGAAATATGTTCATTCCATGATTCCATGCATCTATTTCCAACAAATGCTCAAACAATGGTCCATAATAAGCAAATGATGAAATCTCTAAACACTCCTATCGCACGGTCCATTGCTGAAGATGACAACACATATTCCAATATTTCCTCTGAAGACGAGCAACTTGAGCGAATTGTATTACTATGCAATGGCGAAAAAGTTATGTTGACTTCCAACCTTTGGGTTTTAGCCAGACTTGTTAATGGTTCCGTTGGAAAAATTGTATCCATCTTTTACAAAGATTCAACTGCACCACCCCAAATTCCAACATTTGTTGTCCTAGATTTCCCCAAATACATTGGGCCTCCTTGGGATGAAAGAAACCCCACTCACTTGCCTATTCTAGCAGTAAAAAGAAATGGTCGTACACAAATTCCACTGAAGATGGCTTGGGCTTTAACCATACATAAATCTCAAGGTATGACACTTCCAAAAGCAACAATTGACATTGGAAAAACAGAACGTCAAGGTCTCACATTCACAGCTATTTCAAGAGTGCCTTCTCTACAAGATCTTCGGATTAACCCCGCATTCAGTTTCGATCGTTACAGTAAAATGAAGGACAACAAAAACATTGCTCGCAGAAAAAACGCCGAAGAAATTCTCCGTTCAATGCCGCCCCCAGATAATATGCTCCAACCCATACTTTGACTTCACCAAAAGGTTTCCTCCATTTATTTATCTCATTCTATTTCATAACATACTTTTCATATCTTTCAACAACAACCAACTTTAATCAATATTAGTAAATAAGCAAATATTTGAATGTATTTATATTATCTATACATCTCATTCTAGCCTTCTCTTTCTTTTGCAGCAGGCCACATGGACTCGGAAATAACATACCTGCACAACTACAAGTCGCCTGGTAAGCAAAAAAACTGCATCTCTAGCAACGCATTAACCTCCAATGGTGTTCAATATGCCATTATTCACCATGCATCTTCCACTAACAATATATAAATCTCCTTAGCAAAGGCAACTTCATTTCCATTCATTCCAGATTCATTTTAACACAACTCACCTGCAAAGTATTACTAATAAATTTCCGCAACTGATTTACATATTGCTAATTCTAACTAAATATACATTTTTCAGGTCCATTACTGCTTCTTCAGGTCTTCACTACCTCCACCATTTTTTCATACAACTTCAAATATGGAATGACAAGCACAATGTTCTTTAGACTATTATATTCCTTCTCGAACCTCTTTTGTTACAATTCACTGTTTGTATTTTCCATTTCAAACTTGAAAAAGGATGTTTCAAGATCAAATACCGTTTTCATGGTTTGTTTCCTCACAACTATTTGTGTTTTCCATTTCAAACTTTACAAAGGATGTTACAATACACTATTTGTATTTTCCATTTCAAACTTTAAAAAGGATGTTACAATACACTATTTGTATTTTCCATTTCATACTTAGAAAATGATGTTTCAACATCAAATACCATTTTCATAGTTTATGTCTTCACAACTATTTCTGTTTTCCATTTCAAACTTAAGAAGGGATGTTTCAAGATCAATACCATTTTGATAGTTTATGTCCTCACAACCAATTCATTGTCAATGGGTTTTAACATATTTTGTTGACAAAGTCAATTGATTTTAACAAATATAATACATGTTTTCAATATATCTTCATATTAATTTAATTTCCCATTTGAATAATGATTTCTTAACTAGCCCTTTCCAAATCAATATGGCTTCCCGATTGTTGTTCGCATATTAATTTAATTTCCCATTTGAATATTGATGCATATTTATGGTTACTTGCATTCCATTTCAATGGTTTTTGGAATGGCTTCCTCAAATTAAAACTCGAAATCATCGACCCTTGCTTTCAAAAAAGCCCGCAAAATCCTATTCACATTTCAACATTCTTCCACACGCTATGCCTTACGGCGTCTTCTTTGCAACATTGGGTGCAAATGCTAGTTATGTTGTTTTTAGAAATTTATTGAAGTATAAACTATGGAATGGTCCTCTCTTTTTGTAATATTATGTTATTTAATGAAGCTGCAATAAATTTCTAATACAAAAATTAATTCTTCTTCTTAACAAAGAAAAAAGCTAAAACCATGGATTAAAGGTGAAAATTTATCTATTTTAACGAGCCATCCATTAAAAAAAAGTGACACTCAAAGATATAGTTACAATTAAGATGCGTCTAATGCCATTTACATTTTATTATCAAAATCAAGTTACTATAAACCCTATTTTCATCCAAATCACAAGTTTCATTATGCATATAAAAAGTCAATCCATATTTCTAAATATTGGACTATTAATTTAACACATTAATTCCAAAGGTATGAAGAAATACTAATAAAATATTATACCATAAGTGGTAAAAAAAAACATGAATTAAGATGGCCTTATTATAATGCGACAAATCTATTTCTATTGTGTTGCTTTCTTGAGAGGAGGATATATATATATATATATATATATATATATATATATATATATATATAATTATTTATATATATATATAATTTCTATGGGATTCGACCCTTCTCCCTGATGACCAATCATGGAATCATCACATTCATATTAGTTGGCTCGTCACATTGGTATATGAATGGATATATCTTATGCACCAAGATAAAATCGTGAATACATAATAGTATAAGTATCTATTCTATATCGAATACTTGATATATATCCTTGATATGTAGTTTATATATATACTCCTTATATACTTGGTGTGTGTACTCTTATATACTTGGTGTGTGTACTCTAGAGAAGTAATTCCCCTTATCATCTCACACTTAGCAATTAGTGTGAGGAGGTTAGTAACATTCTCCTTATCATCTCACACTTAGCAATTAGTGTGAGGAGGTTAGTAACTTTTTAATTGTAGCCAATAATCTCATAAAATAACTTTATAGTACTTAATAAGACTAGAATTTATAATCGCTTTCGGAATTATAATATAACAAAAAGCTTTAATAAACTTAACTAAATTTAACTATTTTTACTTAGTATAAAGGTGTATATATATAATTATGTTAAATTTAACTATTTTTACTTAGTATAAAGGTGTATATATATAATTATGTTAATGGATATGTTTATTTTGAAATAGAGATTTTAAAATTTTAATTTAATTATTATTAGTTATTAAGTGGTGGATGGTAGAGATTTAATCTCCATAAAATATTTTAAAATATTCTTAGTAATATAAAAAATTAAAGATTGAAATTTATCTCCAAAGTAATTATGCCTTTTTAATTAAATTATTTAATTAAAAATGTTATATGAACAAGTGTCATATGAAGTGAGCAATGGTTTTTAGGGCATGTGGTATTGATAAATCATGATATAAGTCCATAATATTGTAAAAAATCTCCATAATAAAATGAGGTAAATCTCTATGATTAAGCATATTGTTTCATGTTTTTTAAAATGTATATATATATATATATATATATATAAAATAATTTTTTTTTTTTTGTAAGCTAGGGTGGGACTCTCCGATTTACATGTCCATTATGTACCCCTTTACGGGGGAGGGGTAGCCCAAGATTTGAACCCAAGACTTCCGGTTCGGTGAGACTTCATTTCCACGGCCCTTGCCGCTTGAGCTACCCCATGTGGACAATTTAAAATAAATTTATAATTTAGTTAGTTTTTATGATTTTTAAGATATATCATGAAGTAAATGTTTTAATGTTTATATAGATTGATGTCTAACAACATTTTGCGGTCATTTAATTTATATTGCTGCACTAGAATATACCAAGTATTCAATTTTATAATTATAATTACTCTTATCCCTAAAAAATGTTGAACCATCCACTTAAAACATGGTGCCAATGTGAAAGTCATAAGTCACTCAATCAAATTTAAAGTTAAACATCTTCCATTATTGTGATTGAAAGTTAAACATCCCTTCATCCCAATATTCTAGAAAAAAACCATGTAATCTTTTCTTGGAAAAATAAATATATACTTTATTATTAAATTTATAAATAATAATATTAATATAATACCAATTAAAGATATATAATATATATACCTTGTACATGGTTTATGTGTTTAAACTATTTAGATTTTTTAATATATTTCTTAAAAAGAGATAACGATCAATGTTATATATAACCCATGTTTTATAAAGTAATCCATTAAAAAGGGTTTATAACCCGTGTTTTATAAAGGAATCCATTAGAAAGGGTTTCATGGAGACTCTGGTAACACTTTGGTTCCATGATAAAAGTTTCTTTTCCACTTTGACTTCATCTACTAATGAGTGCCCTTAAATGAGGGAGACCATCTCATTTCCTATATTTACTTCTCCTTAATTAGCATGATGTGTATTAGAGTTAGGGCGAGTAATGTCTAGAGGCAAAAGCACGATCTTCTTTATTTTCCTAAAAGTGTCTTACTTAGAAAAGATTATATTTGAGAGGAGATTATCAAAGGAGATTTCAAGGAGAAAGGACTCACCCTGGAAAAGCATTGCCAAAAATATTGAAACCAAGGATGGGCTCCTTTTAACCACTCATGTGGATGCCACCTATTGCAATAAGGAACTCTAAATGGCACATTGGAAAGGAGAATAATATGATCCTAGAGTAAATGTAATTAGGTTATCTTTTTAATAATTGTGGATGCACATCATATCTTATTAGTCCCTAAATGGCACTTTGGAAAGGAGAATAATATGATCCTAGAGTAAATGTAATTAGGTTATCTCTTTAATAATTGTGGATGCACATCATACCTTATTAGTCCCTATTCTAAGGTAGCAAGGACTAATAGTGATCGGCATAGTCCTTCATATTAATAGGTACATGGAAATTAAGACATCTTATAACATTAAATCGAAAGTTTTTTTATTGCACTTTTTGTCCACCTTATTAAATACTGACATTACTTTATATTAGCCAATGAAGAGGTTAGACATCTTATTTGGCCTCTTCTCGAGGTGGAGAGGCACATATTGTATGAAAACATTTGATTAAAAAAGCAGTGTCTGGTCAATTTCCCATAATCCAATAATGCTACCATTACTCTAACATTAGTTCATTAACATTAAATGTTTGAGAGTAAATATGCATATAGCATGTGGCATTCCATCCATTGAAATGACAGGTGGCCAGACCACAACGACATGAAAGGACCCAAGATGAGAACCAACACATGTTTGCATTCCTCCAGCACATGTCCAAAATAGACTCAACAAAATACGAAGGAGAGAGGGAGAAATTCTTTACATGCATTGAGTCTTTGCAGGAAAAAAACTCCTCTGCATTATGCAAGGAATTCTTGGAGAACTGCCCTAAGGCAGTAGGGACTATTGTAATCGGTGTGGTTATTCATATTAATAGATGCACGAAAATTAAGACATCTTATACATCAAACCTAAAGTTTTTTTTACTGCACTTTTTGTCTATCCTATTAAATATTGTCATTGCTTCGTATTAGCCAATGAAAAGGTTAGAAATCTTATTTGGCCTCTTCCGAAGGCGGAGAAGCACATATTGTATGAAAAAAATTGATTAAAAAAACATAGTCTCTGGTCAATTTCTCATAATCCAGTAATGTTAGCATTACTTTAGCATTAGTTCGTTAACGTTAAATGTTTGATAGTAAATATGCATATAGCATGTGGTGTTCCATCTATTGAATTGGAAGGTGGCTAGACCACAACGACATGAGAAGGCCCAAGATGAGGACCAACACATGTCCACATTCCTCCAACACTTGTCCAAAATAGACTCAACAAAATAGGAAGGAGTGAGGGAGCAATTTTTACATGATTTGAGTCTCTACAAGAACAAAATTCCACTGCATTATGCAAGGAATTCTTGGAGAACAAGAAAGCACAAATTGTGTCTAGTTTCTTGGTGAGAAGTAGAAAGAATGAAAACTGTTGAAGTTGTTGTTGCATAAGATGGCTTCTTGGTGGGAAGCAGAAAGAAGGAAACTATTGAAGTTGTTGTTGCACAAATAAGTGTAGTGATCCATAGCCAATCTTGATTGCAGTTGTTTTTCTTGAACAAGTAGGTCATTTATTGTTTATTGAAATGTTGCTAATTCGTGAACTTAAATAAACAAAAATATTAAATAAACAATTCCAATTCTTGCTTAATTCCCATAACAATACTTAGTTATCCATGCTTGGATATCATATCAAATACTTACCCCTGCATAACTAGCTTTGAACCCAACCCAGAAACCAAGTTTGGAGGAAGTAACTTGGTTTCCATCTGTCCTTTTTTGGGATATATCCCCCAAAAGATTATCTAGTATCCTAATTCAATAGAATGCTAAAAACAAGTGAGTGTGGAAATTATAGATATTCTTTAGCAATTGATTGTGCAAAACAAATTGCTCCAACTGAATGAGGGCTAAGGAGGGAAAGTGAAAAGGTTAAATCACTTGCTTACATATATCAGATAGACGACAAAAGTAGCATTGAAAACCCTACAAAATATTGACAAATAAGCATTGTAGATAGCATAAAAAACCCTACAAATTGATTGTGAGTAACCTGATTACAACTTATTTAAACATTAAATACAAGAAACAAAAATTAAACTTAACCAACCTCCCATTGTTTACGATTGAGTTCTTCGATTTCCTTTCGAAGCTCCTCCAAAGTGTTCTAAACCATAGATCTTTCCATTCCTACAATAAACCCTCGAAGGTCGTGTGGTTTCAAAGTCCAAACCCTAGGTATCACTAACTAACAAAATATTTCAGCAAGAACCCTCATCGCTCTAACCAAAATACAAATTTGAGTTTACAAAAAGCCTAGGCTAGTTGGAACATATTTATGGGCTTGCAAACTAACACCTACAGAGATATGGGGTTTTCAAACTAAGACCTGCATAGAGACCAAGAATGGAAATGTCTATGTGATTGCATAACAAGAAAGAATGTTACCTTCTTTGATGCTCTTTTACTAGCACAATGCCATTTTCCATGAGCATCAACATATGTAAGTATTGTTCTTTTGTGGTTGATTAAAAGGTAAAAAATGGAATTCAATAATTGTTGCTTGAGCCTGTGACAAAGCATCAAAAGATAATTAGACTCCATGATTCTTAAGCCTCTTGGACAAGATGTGCATACTCGTCGGGCCATAACCAAATGATTGTAATTATCTGGTGTAGTATACCAGAGGGGGATCTTATGGGGTACAAAGCGAGGCATCTATGGGAATACTGTTATGTAATGAGCCATAGTTAATAAATAAAGTGGTTAACCCGCATTATGCAAGGGACCACAAGTAGTTAGAGAATAATGTAACAAGTCCATTGTATTAGATGTATGGCATTGAGAGACCCATGGTAATTACCCATGGTATTTTATGTATGAAGTATATATAGAGGCCAGAGATTCCCCATTGAGAGATGTCAAGTATTGTTTTGTATTGACAAGCATATGGCTTGTGAAGTGATCTCCTTCCTTAGGGAGTAGTTCTATGGTGTTACCCTACCTCAAGGGTTTGATGAATAAAGAGAATAATTTTATTTTATTATTGTGTAATTTTTTGGGCATATTTTGCACGGTTATATATTTTTTGCTCAAATCTACTACAAGTGGTATCAAAGCTCTTTCTTAGGTAAAGAGGGAATATTTTTTTTTTTCATTTTTTTCATGATTTTTTTGGGCAGTGAGTTTGCAGATCAGATATGAAAATTTTGGTGCAAAATTTATAAAAACAAATTATAGATTTGAATTCTTTGCAAAAAATACCCAAATTCAAAAAAAAAAAATCGGTCAAATGAGAGTCCGGATGAGGGATATCTCGCTAATTTAAAATCAATTGTGTTGCAAAAACATTTCCGACGACAATTCGTGGAGGTGGATCTACTATCATTTTTTGCAGTTTTTTTGTAGAATTTCATAAAACTAACGGATATCTGAGCTCCAATTACCCAATTAAAAAAAAAATCAGTCAAATCAGAGTCCAAATGAGGGAGATATCATCAATTATTTTTTTTAATTAATTAATTTTATTTTTATTTATTTATTTATTTATTTATTTATTTATTTTATTTATTTATTTATTTATTTATTTTTTTTTTTTTTTTTTTTTTTTTTAAATTTCAGAAATGATGGGACAGTTACAATGTGAATCTGAGTTTTGAGAGTGCCTAGATTGGAATTTTAATAATATGGGAAGATGCAGAATTTCCATTCCATTTCTGAAAACAAGCTATAATAAAGATTATGATCCTTATTGACTAGGTTTTGGCCATTTTAAATTTGCCGCATAAAGTAAGTAAATTTTTTCGAAACCCTCATTTTACTTCATAGCTTCTACTAAGATTATTTTTACACGACGTGATAATGGTCTCACTATTGAAAAATTTCTACAATCTCGCAAGTCTCAATGCTCACTATTTTGGAGCATCTACATAGGGTATTATTTAGAAGATGAGGCTGCTATATGGTGGAAGTCACTTGACAGTGATTTTATGAAGATATGTCCTCCTAAAGAAATTGAAAAACTCTTTTTGGACAAATGTTTTCATATTGGAAAGAAGTAAAATAAGAAACTTGAATGATTATTTTATATTCACATCTCCTTATTACATGTTCATGGATATATTCTGAAAGAGAAGATCATTGTGTCTACCAATCCTAGTTGCATTTTATCAATGTTAATGTGGCAAAAAAATTACAGGTTCCAACAAAACATATTGCAAAAACACATGTTGATAATGAGGATGTTCAAATTTATAAAGCTTTAAAGATTTTTATGGATAAGTATGTGTTGCATTATGATTTTTACACTTCCCATATGGATAATGTGAATGTTGTTTTGGGATACCCTTGGATGGAATTTGTGGGTACTGTCAATATTAATGTGCAGAAAAATTCATGAAGCTATGGTATAAAAAGAATAAAATTACATTGCAGGATATTTCCATTAAGAACCGAGAAAAGGCTTTGGAGGCAGAAGCACAAAGCTATAATGACAATGACACATCAGATGATGAGCCCTTGATGGTTGACAATCAAACATAGACATCAAACCAAGTACCAAAAAAAGCACTAAAAACCACCCAGGTACCAATAGTGGAGGAATTAATGAAATATATTTCATCAGTTAAAGCTTCAACGTATCACAATCTACATCACCCAGCAAGACAACAAACAACATGGTGGCAAAGAATTAACAACAAGGACGACAACACTTGGAAGACACACATAAAGGTACGATGATCCATCCACAGTATCTCAACATAGAGAAACCACAAGAACTAGCTAGATCAAGTGTTCACCCTTCATTGGGACGGCTAGATGCACATGCACGGTACCAGTGGACTACACTTTTGAGAAGATATTATTAGTTGTGTTTTTCTTATGTTTAGGGGACGAAACATGTTTAGGGGGGGTGGAATGTAGTATACCTAGGGGGGATCATATAGGGGATCATATAAGGTACAGAGGAAGGTACCCAAGGGAATAATGTGATGTAATGTGCTACAATTAATAAATAAAATAGTTAACTCACAGTGTGCAAGGGACCAAAAGTAGTTAGAGAATAATATGATAAACCCATTGTATTAGATGTATGGTATTGAAAGACTCATGGTATTGTATGTATGAAGTCTATATAGAGGCTAGAGACTCCCCATTGAGAGATGTAAGTATTTTTTATATTGAGAAGCATATGGCTCGTGGAGTGATCTCCTTTCTTAAGGAGTAGTTGTATGGTGTTACCCTACCTCATGAGTTTGGTTAATAAAGAGAAGATTTTTATTTTATTCTTGTGTAATTTCTTGGGCATATTTTTCATAGTTATATATTTCCAGATAAGATATACTACATTTGGAATAAGAAGAATAGAGCTTTAGAGCTTAATAATCATGGTGGGATCAGGTACTCTTGACAATGGAAGTGGGCATGGGGATGGGGAAGCCTTTGTATTTGTATAGATCCAAGATTTTAAATATTGAAATCTCCAACCATTTTTCTTTGCACGATTATCTTTTCAGAAGATTGGGGAATTTACAGAGAAGCCATACATTGTAGAAGGATCTAATGGGAAGGTTTACTCCTATGGAGAAGTTGATTTGGTTTTTTAAAGCGTCGATTCTGGCTTCATGGAGTGCACAAGAAAAACATGTTTGCATGGAGTGCACACTTGACTACATGCAAGGTCCTGCATCAAGCTTATGTTTTTTTTTTCTAATATATTCTTGCACATATAATAAAAATCTAAAACATAAAAATTTAATAAAACGTAAGATAAATAATAAATAAAGTAAAAGTAAAATAAAAGTAAAAGACTTGTCACTGAGACCTTGTATGCATTTCAAGTGTCTAAGCGATTCAAAGAAGCCACGGCAACTTTCACAAATTTCAATATTTTTTAGGGCAATTTTTTTTATGCAGGTTGTGATACAATCAACCATTCTACTAATTTCATTGCAAACAAGAGAATTGGATTGATATGAAAAACTTTGTGGTAATTCCTATGTTCAATTCTATGTATAATCCTATATTGATGGGCCTTGGCTATGCATTTATAGTTTGTTCTCTTGCATTTGTCAAGACTTTTCCGGAGCTATATGTCTTACTGTTCGGAAGCTTTTCTCTTTTGGACAAGTATGATGATAGAATCAGAGCTTGACCCTAGAGTGTGAAATTTTCATGATATATCATGTAATAAGAGAATATGTGTTATTGTATTTGTGTTGTTTTGGTCCCTGTCAATGAGTGAATGAGACTCACAAAATAATATTTTTAATGAACATTCTCTCTTTGCTCTCAACCCTATTCAAAGTGTGAAATACTGTATGTTTTTTTTATGTTTCAAATCAATTTCTTTTAATTTAATCTTTTTTGTTGCTATACTGTATGTTTTTTTATGTTTCAAATCAATTTCTTTTTACTTGTTTTTTTATGTTTCAAATCAATTTCTTTTTACTTTAATCTTTTTGTTGCTATGCACATTAAATTCTTTGAAAGTTATTTTAAGTTATTTTACAAAACAATTTTCAAAGGGTAATATTACAAACAATAGAAAGTTTCTAAATTTGCAATACTTATTCTACATGAGCCTCCAAAGGATTCCTAATTCAGTATCAAATGAAACTTCCGTCACAAAAATACATTGCTGTATGAAATGCAAGAGTAAATTATTATAAATATATATTGTGGTATTGAAAATATCAATGAGATTTTTTTTTTTTTATTAAATATTTATATTTTTTTACTAAATAATTTATATTAATGTGTTATATTAATAATTTATTTATGATGAGTTTGTTTGGGGTAACTCAAGTGGCAGTGGCTGTGGAAATGAAGTCTCACCAAATTAGAATTCTTTGGTTCAAATCTTGTGCTACCCTCCCCCGTAGGAAGTAAATAATAAACATATAAAAATACGAAAAGAGAAGTCTTACCACGCCTACAAAAGAAAATTAATTTATAGTACTTTATCTTTCAGAATACTTTATACACTCCATGATATTACATGGAATTTGATTTAATTTCATGATTTCTTTAATTTAATAATATTAAAATGATATGAAAATATCATAAAAATATCCTAGTGTCCCATCGTTACGTACATCTATATTGTGCATTGACGTCCCATGGAGAATTCCCTCTGTAGGAATTCAGATTTTTGGATGCATTATTCCACATCCCCAGGCTATCATAGATGTCGTCATTGTGAGATTTCTATGAACGGGTAGCAATAAAAAGATTCATCTCATGAGACTTTATTTTTATTTTTCTCGGATACAATAATTTATTTTTCTCCATAATTTAAAAATTCATTTCAAATTTTCAAATATTTTGAAAAGAATTAAAGAATAATAATAACTTGAATTTATTTATAGTTTTTGATAATTTTATATAATTTTTGGTGAAAGGATCACAATTTTCAGTGATAAAAATTATAATTGTGATACATGTTAAGTAAATTTGATCTAGTGAATGAGTCAAGGTTGTGAGGTCGACAATGGTGGTTTCAAGCACTCGGTATTGGTGGCTCGTGGTGTTGAGCCTATAGTATCACACGTAATTAAAGTCTTTGAAAATCTTGGGAGTTATCCATTATAATGTGTCAAAGTTGAGCAAAAGGCTCACATGGTTGGGGCTAGTGCGTTGGCGAGATTGGCTATGTTTAATTGAAGGATATTGGCTACTTCTAAGCTTTAAGATAATAGATCTATTATTAGCTATTTTTCTCCGGCAAAGGTTTTCTAGGGTAAATCATGTATTTTGTTGCTATATGTGTAATAATTTTAATTATTTTCTTCTTCTGTCAATTTAATTAATAACAAGCAGTATCAGAGCCAAATGAAGTGTTGAAAATGAGAAATTGCTACTTCGTGAAGAAATAATTGTAGTGTTCTCTCAACCCACCAAACAACCAAGAGCAGTGAATGGACGACCCTCCCAGAGATGACATGAGATCATTGGTTTAGTAGAAAAATGTAGAGACAAAGACCAAATCCAATGTAGAAAGAAACCAGATTATGATGTTGGTTGCAATGAAGCTACAAAAGGAGAGAACCTGGTGTGAGAAAGTGTGTGGAAAATGAGATAATGGTGACTTAAGTGCCAAGACAACAACCAAAAAAAAAAATGGAGATGAAAATTTTGTACACTGCATGTATATGAGCATACTATTGTAAGACTTAGTTAGGCATGCATACCTATGGTAAATTCTAGAGTGATAAGGGTGGGAACACAAGTTTTCTAGTTTGGATCTGAAGAATTTACCTAGTCAAGTTTAAAGGGAAGATTGTTAGGTAAGATTTCCCCGATGAAAGAGTCAAGGTTGTTAGGTCAATAATGATGGTTTCCGGCACTTGGTGTTGATGGACTATGGTATTACATGTAGTTGGAGAATTTAAAAAGCTTGAGAATTCTCCATTGTAATGTGCCAGAGTTAAGTGGAAGGCTTACTTGACCAAGGTCAAGGTATTGACTAGCTTCGTTTCACTTAATTCAAGAATATTAGTTTCTTTTAAGCCATAAGATAATAAATCTATTATTAATAAATTTTTCTTAATTGAAGTTTCTAAAATAAATCATGTGTTGTTGCAATTTATGTAATTATTTCTAATTATTTTCCTTTTGTATCATTTGATTTGTAACATTACAATACACAACTGTAATAATCAGGCTTTCTACAAATGACTTTAACCATTCACAAATATATTCATTTTAAGAATGGGTATCAATGGTATATACATTTTTTTGTTTTTTATATCATTTGATTGATAACCATAGAATGCACAACTATGATAATCAAGATTTCTACAAATAACTTTTACCATTCACAAGTATATTCATTATAAGCATGGGTATCAATGTATACATAAATTATTATTTTTTTATAAGATCAAACTTATAAAAAAAAGTTTTAAAAGCTTTCTACAAATAAGTTAATAACTTTTACCATTCACAAGTATATTCATTTTAAGCATGGGTATCAATGATGTATACATAAATTATTGTTTTTTTATAAGATCAAACTTATAAAAAAAGGTTTAATTTTTTAAAAAATTTAACCAATAAAAACATGGCTATCATAAATGTAGCATAATTGTACATATGGCATAATTGTACATGATATTTTTTTGACAAAAACAGTTAGATTTTATTTGAAAATCGGCAAAACAACTGCTGAGGGCTTAAACACTGGTACTCTGTAGGTCCTTGTTACAGTAGGCAGGGATAGAAGAATTGGTTTTTGAAGAGCCCACTGAGAGATTTAAACTGTGATTGCAGAAAAGACGATTGAAGAAGGAGTTACAACAAAATTCCTCCTTAATCCTGCCTTTTGGGCTTCTAAGAACCAAAGACCAAAGGTAAACCTTAACAAACTTCAGTAAAAAATAACAACATTTACAAAGCATATCAAACTATATTACTGTGGCTTCGTTTTTATTTTCTGTTGTTCCGTTTTTTCTGCTATTCCTTTTCTGCTGTTCCTTTTCCGTTGTTCCTTTTCTACTATTCCTTTTCTACTGTTCCTTTTCTGTTGTTCCATTTTTTTGCTGTTCCTTTTCTACTGTTCCTTTTCTGTTGTATTTTCTACCGTTCCTTTACTGCTGCTCCTTTTCTGTTGTTTCGTTTTTTCTGCTGTTCCTTTTCTGCTATTCCTTGGAGTTCCGTTGTTTTTGCTTAGCTTGCAGATAGGAGACCCACCGCGCTGGAATGCTGGATCAACCCGTGAATCGCTGCCGTTTTTTTTTTTGAAATTGTGATCCAGAATACCAAGTTCGGTAAATAGGCCTTGAGGTGGCCCTCTTGAACTCCTTGGCACCTACCCACCGTGCCACTTAATGGCTAGCAACTCAAAAGTTTCGAACCCGAAGCTTTGGAGGAGTTGAACCAGCGAAATACAGCGGCCCAGACATCTCCAGAATTAAGGAATGCTGCAGTCCGATTCAACCTCATTGACTAACAGGGATCTCCTGCTCCGGATAGAGGCTAGGTTGGCTGCCTCATCCGCCTGTGAGTTTAACTTTCTCAGCACATGATAGAAGGAGATTTTGTGAAACTTGGGCAGCACTAGTCTAATTTTTTTGAGGATGGGGGCTAACTGCACCTAAGAAGGGATCTTTTTGGAGTTCATAGCCTGAATAATTAGTCTGGAGTCTCCAAAGACTGAGATGGAGAGGAGATTCCTCTTTAAAGCTAGATTTAGACCTTGCCACAGAGCTAGAGCCTCCGCTCTGTTGTTTGTCTCATGCCCCAGACCCCAAGCAAAGTGCAACTTAGTTGAGCCACCTGGGCTTAAGATAACTCCACTGCCACCCGCCTTTTCTGGGTTGCCTTTAGAGGCTCCATCGAAGAAAAGGAAGTGGTCATCCAAAGCAGATCTCCATTTGATGAATTCATGTTCTTCCAGATGAATTTCCCAGTGAGAAGAGGCTTTAGCAGGAGGAATGGGTCTTTTCTGATGATTAGGAACAAGCTCTTTTAACCATTGATCTTGCTCACTATCTAGAGTCGTGCCATTTCTTATGGTGGGTTTGGTTTCTAAAGTCTCCCCCAACAGGGCTTTGATTTTAATGATAATTCTGACTGGGTTGTAACTCTCCTCCCTAAAAGTTCTGTTGTTCCTCTCCAGCCACAGTTTCTAGCATGTGAATTTGGGAATCCACATCCAGCCAGTTTTGAGAAGGTTTTTTTTGGAGAGGCAGAACGGGGATAACTTCGCCCAATTTCGAAAAAGGTCCTGAATATTTCCTAGAAGCTCCATATTGTCAGGTCCTAACATCAGGATTAACTTCTTGAGCAAAGGGGCACAAAAAGAACAAGTGGTTATCCGTTTCTTCGTCCGAAACACAGAGAGGGCATTTGGAGGGACCTGCCATTCCACGTTTCCTCAGGTTGTCTCTAGTGAGGATACTTTTATGCGCCATAGTCCAGCAAAAGAAGTCAATTTTGGGGAGAGTAGGAAAAGACCAGATAAATTTCCATTGAGTTGGCTCTAGGGGGATGCTAGGGACAACCATCAAACTTTTGTAACCTTCTGTTGCTGAGTAAGAGCCTGAAAGAGAACCCCACCCTCTTTTGTCCTTGGAAGAGGCCTTTGAGGGAGATTTTCCTTGGAGCGGATCCATCAATAACTTGGCTTCACCATCCAGCCAATGAGGGACCTCCCCCAAATTCCAACCATCCCATAGAATGTCTGCATCATTTGTCCAATTGGAGACGTCCCAAAGGGTTTCCAGATTGCTGCCCTGAAGCCAAACTCTGATATTTTCCAGATCTGCCATCTAATTCAGGGGTTGATCTCCAAGAATCGAGTCTTCCCATATTTTTATTTTTTTCCCATTACCTGGGATCCAATAAAGCTTATGACTGAAATGTTTCATAGTTGTGAGACAGAGTTTGAAAACTGGGGATCCTTTGGATATTCTAGGAGGTTGATCCAAACACCTCAAACGTTGCCCATGAAAGTATTTTTTCCACAAAACTCTCTTTCTCCAACTAGGATTCCCAGAGACAATGTTCCAAAGGAGCTTGGAGCCTAGAGCAAGATTTTGGGCTGCCAGATCTCGCATTTGAAGACCTCCTTCCAAGAATGGCTTCTTAATTGTGTCCCAATTTACTAAATGGAGCCTTCTTTCGTTATTTTTCCCTCCCTCCCATAGAATTATTCTAAGGAGATCATCCACTTTACTAATAAAGGTTTTAGGAGCTAGAAGAATGGAATTCTGATAAATCGAGAGACTTATGAGAACAGATTTCATTAGGATTACCTTCCCAACATTATTCAACCATGAGGCTCCCCAAGCTTGTATTCTGAGTTTTAACTTGTCTAGCAGGGGCATCTAGTGAGCTACCTTAGGATTTGATTTAAAGATTGGGATCCCAAGATACTTAAATGACTCCCAGGTCAAGGTTCTTTCCATTTCTAAAAGCCTTGCTATGTCTGTCAACTCCTTGGTCGAGCAGTTCCAGCCGTAGATCATGCTTTTTATATAGTTAATCTTGCTGCTCGAAACCTCCCTATAAATGTCGAGCTCTTTCTTGAAGGTTCTAGCAGAATTTATGCTAGCTCCTCCTAGTAACAAAGTATCATCAGCAAACTGGGCATGATTTATGTCATTAACATTTTGAGCCATTCTTAGGCCTGGCAAAGTTTGGATCTGTTGACAATAGTCTAGCTGGAAGCTGAGCACAGAAGCTTGAATGGCGTAAAGAAGCAGGGACAAAGGGCAACCTTGTCTTAGCCCCCTCGAGGCCTGGAAGAATTCCGTTGAACGACCATTAACCAGAGGCGCTATCCAAGGGGAGGCAATGCAGGCTTTCACCCAAGTTATGAGAGATTTTGAGAAGCCAAATTTCCCCATCACAGAGAATAGGAAATCATGTCTCACCCTGTCAAAGGCATTTGTCAAATCTAGCTTAATCACCATGCCTTTCTCTTTTCGGTGACAACTTGAATGAATTGCTTCTTGCACTAGCACAATATTGTCAAGAATCTTTCTCCCTTTTATGAATCCTCCTTGGTTTTCAGGGATGATGACCGACAGAATTTTCTTAAGACGGTTGGCTATTATTTTTGTAATCAGCTTATAATTTGTATTACACAGAGAGATGGGCCTAAATCTGTTGAAATTGGTGGCACCTTTGTCTTTTGGAATCAATGCAAGGAAGGCCGAGTTGGTGCTGGCTCTAATCTTGGTACGAGTCGAAGATTTACGGATCATTCTCAGAAGGCATTTTTTAATTGTAGGCTAGCAAGTCAGATAGAACCTTGCTGTAAACCCATCAGGGCCCGAGGCTTTATCCGGATCCATGCAATCCAGAGCATTTTTAATCTCATTCATACTGATCGGAGCAGTCAACATGATATTGTCGGAATCTTGGACACAGTGAGGAATAATATCAATCGGATAGGCTTGAGAATCAATAGGGGGGTCTTCCAGGGCAGAATAAAGATCTTTGAAGAAGGAGTGGGCTACTTGCTTTATGCCATCAGAATCTTTAACCACAGTGTTTTGATAGTGAATTTCATTTATTGTTTTGAAGTGCTTGCGTGCTTCAACTTGCTTATGGAAGTAGCTTGTATTTTCGTCTCCGGCCTGTAACCAAATATTTCTAGATTTCTATCTCCAGAACTCTTCTTCATCCCTACTTGCTCTATGGAGATCTTTTTGCAGCTCTACTTATTTTTGAAGAAGTTTTTGCGTTACATCAGAGTTCTCCATTTTTAATTGGTGGCCTGCTAAGCTGTCATGCATCTCCTTTCTTTTGGCGGTGGGCGTTTTCAATCTTTTAGCCCACTCCTTGAGCTCCCTTTTTGGTCTCCTCATTTTTTCTTCCCACATATAGAAAGGGGATCCTTGAACTTGTCGATTCCAGGCCTCGGTGACCACCTCTTGGAATCCATCTTGATGAATCCAAAGAGAACTGAATCTAAAGGGAATGGGGCCAAAATTTCCATCCAAGGAGAGCTCAAGCAGAATGGGTTTATGGTCAGAGGTGTAGTTCGGCAGAATTTTAGAGGTGGCCATTAGACCACAAGTCAAGAAGGAGGATTGGACAAGAAATCTGTCCAGACGAGCAGCAATGTGGCCTGGGCCTAGCCTTTTGTTTGACCAGGTGAAATTCCCATATGTGGGCTTGATATCCTCTAAATCCCAATCTAGAATGAGGTCTTCAACCCATTCTCTAGCTGGGTCCCTAACCAGCGAGCCCCCCTTTTTCTCTTCTGCAGCTAGCATAACATTCAGATCACCTGCAATAATAATATTTTCTGGATTGTGCAAGAAAAGATAGGTCTGGAGTGAGTCCCAACAATTTTTTTTCTCAAAGGGTAAAACCGGAGCATAAAGATTGAAGATACTTACTTGGTGGCCAGATTCTTTATGGAGGAGCTTAGTGAGTAGCCAATGGGGGCAACGTTCTTCGTGAATCAAATCATATTTGGAGCTATCCCAAAAGGAGGCAATCCCTCCAGAGGCGCCTCTGGCACTGACTGCTCTCCCTTGGCCTTTATGCCAGAAAACTTTGCTTGCTTGGAGGAGTAGAAGGTCCTCTAGTTTTGTCTCCTGGATGAGAAGGATTTCGGGCGAGTACATCCTCACAATGTCTTTCAGAGCTTCTTCTTTCAGCTTGCTGCCTAATCTTCTGCAATTCTAGGAGACGTATTTCATTATTTACTAGCTTGGGAGGTTGTGGCTCCTTTTGGAGCCTTACCATGCTTGCGCCTAGATCTGGTGTTCATCATTCCTTTGAGAGTTTTCTGAGAACCTTGGAGAACATCCAGATAAGTTTTCTCCTCTCTCTGTTTCTTCTTGGACTTTCGACCCCTGGCTGACTTGATAGGAGTGACTTGCGAGCTGTCTGAATCTGAGACTCCATCTTCTGAATCTCCCTCAGAATCGGAGCCCAGATTGATGTGCTCCTCGTTTTCTTCTTTTTCCCCTTGTTCATCCTCTGATGGAGGAAGAGATGACTTTGCTTCAGCTTCTTTCACTTTCTTCGATGGGTCTTCTGGTTCCTCTTGGATCCCAATGGCATCTGTCTTCTCCCCAGAGGAAGAACCCTCTTTAGGAACTTCTTTGGCTTTTGGTTTGGGCTGGGGCTTCACCAATGGCCTTGAATTTTTCTTCTCAATTAGTTTTGGGACTGCTTTGCCCTTTTTGATTTCTTTCCATCCTTCTTCATCAACTTTGTCCCCGGTTGGAGCTTTTGGGCAATTTCTTTGGAAGTGTCCATGTTCGTGATAGGTTCTGCATTTGAAGGGCAATTGATCGTAATCCAGTTTTTGATAGTGATGCCATTCTCCAACTGTTAGTTTTACTGCTTTGGGCAGTCCAGCTTCCAGGTCGACTTCCACACAGATTCTTGCACAGGTATATTGGCCCTTGTTATCTGCTTTGTCAATGAAACGGTCGAGACCATTTTCAATCTTCTGCAAGGTGTGATAGCTCTAGCAATGGATCGGAAGATTGGGTAGCTGGACTAAGACTGGGACCTATTTAGGGGAATCGATTGAGGGATCAAAGTCGGGGGTCCACTTATTAAGATACAGACCCTGATTTCCCATAAAATACTGACTGTTTCTGAAAACCAAATCTCGATCTTCTTTGGAGGTGAACTCGAAAATGAAATACCCTCTTCCGATAGCATAATAAATCTCATTGTTTTCCAGCTGGGGCCTCCAGTTGCATTGGATCCAGTCATCTGTTGTTTTTGTTGATGGCCAGCATCCCATAAATTATCCTACCAACCCTCTGTCAGCCAGGGCTAGGGCGATTTTTATCGGTTGGTCTTCTGGCAGGGCGATCTCAGGAATTTCCTCTAGTTTTTTGATGAATTTTGGGACTTCTGGAGTCAAACGTTTCTTCCCTTTCTGCGAAAGCAATCTTCTGAAAGCTTCTTCTGAAGAGATAGGCGGGGTGGGAGAAGGCTCCCCACCCCCTGGCGCACTCATGGCGGCGGCTACGCTCCTCAGTGATCACAAAATGCTATCGCTGTGACAGCAGCAGCATAGGCCGGAGAAGGGGGCTAGAGCCGGATTGCGGGGATGCTGGGAGGGGAGGTTGGGAGCCCAGTAGCAGGGGCTGCTAGGCAGGAGGCCTGCGGAGGGCCGCTAGGGCCGAGGAAGTAGGGGCGCGGGAGCTCCAGAACAGAACGCGCGCGAAAAATCGTGATGTGTTTAATCACAAATTGTTACTGACTTACTTCGGTAACATTGATTAAAGATATTATTGTATATGATATTAACCATTGAGGAAAATGTAATTTTTGCTTCATTAGTTTGACTAGACATCATTTATACAAAACCAGGTATCTATGAAATTATGAAAATGTTAGCAATAAAAAAAACTATGAAATGGCACGGAAAATGATGATTTATTTGATTTCCTCTTGCTAAAAAAAAAGGAATATAAAAGTAATAGAGAATATGCTTATACAATTATGCATTATAAAACTAGATACTTGTATGAAACGCAATGCTCTAAATATTTAGACGAGATTAACAAATTGACAAATCTTTTTGGAACCAAACTGATAAAGACTTTTAAAACATACCCTATCTATATTTAATACAAAGAATCATTTAATGCCCTATTTATATTTAATATTCATTTTCATTATTTAATAGAAGGTTTATTTAAAGAAATTGATTCGTAAAATTATTCAAATATGATTTTCAATTGTTTTCAGGATTCAATATATATTCAAGAGGTTAGTTCTATTTGAAATATTTGTATTAGAAGCTATTATCATTATGCTTAGTTTTATTGAAGGTGATTTTTATCTCATTACATATTTGATATAAAAAATGGATTCTTGGCACGAATTAATAGAATATTTAATCAATGTAAAAAAAACAACAAAAATTATTTATAATAGTCTTTATGATGAAATTAAAATTTTTAATATATTTATATATATTTAATCAATATATTGTATTTTTTAATAACAAAAATTCACATTGACATATATAATGATATTAAAAGATTATTTAAAAAATGGCATTAAATTATTATAATTAGAGTTAAAGATTATAGTTAAAGTTAAACATTATATGAAATCTCATATAAATGATATATCTCAAATTTGATTTAAAAATAGAGAAGTTATAAATGAGGTTAATCATTAATATTTACCATACATTTTATAAATCTATATTATGAAGTGTTATGTAAATCTTGAGATTTGGGATTCAAATCTCTTTCGCATGAATCCAACGAAAAAATAATATATTTTATAGATGAAGTAATATCAACATCAACAGTATATGAAAACATATAATATACATGAAAATAATACCTAGATCAATATATATGTAAATACATCTCAAATATGATAAATATGGCATTTAAAATTTAGATGAATAATACATCTTTTTAATTAAAACCAAAGAATTCATTAAACAATATAAATCAATAACATACACACAATAGATTTTATAAATAAAATAGCATTAACATCAATATGATATGAAAATGCATAATATGTATAAGTACTAATATTAAAAGACAATGCATATGTTGAATATATATCTCAAGTCAAATATACATCACAACAATCAAATATATACATGCCAACAACATTATAAGCTAAGTTTACCACCAAAGCGAGGGGCGTTAGTACCCATGCCACTAGATAGAGAAGCATCTAAAAACCTCCACTTGATAATAATGTATATATATCTTCTGAGGAGGACATGGTGGTCAATCTTAGAGAAGATGGTCATTAGTTGACTAGTAGAAGAGTTGGTCATTAGTTTTCCTTTAAAGGAGGATATGGTGGTTAGTGTAGTGCCAGAGGGGGAGATGGTCGTGGGTCTAGTGCTATAGGGGCAGATGGTCATGGGTCTAGTGCTAGAGGAGGAGATGGTGGACAATCTATTTGTGGAGGAGATGGTAGTTGGCCTACTCATGTAAGAGATAGTGCAGGTGGTGGTGGAGGAGATGATGGTTGATCTGCTTGTGGAGGATATAGTGGTCAATCTACTTAGAGAGGAGATGGTAGATATGTATGAGGATGAGGTGGTGGAGGATCAATATCCTAAATGAACAAATATGAAGTAGATGAATCTAAAGAAGTAGACCAAGGTTGAGCCCTCAACTTCTCAAGTAGGTTGAGGGAGCCAACTACATGATGCATCAATTATTTCATATCTTGAGGTAGGATCACCCATATATATACAAGGTCAAGGTCCCACATGATCCCCTAGTTCATATAGGGACCACTCTATGGTGAGCCTTTAATGCACATATCTGGTCTATCACTTACCAACAAAATATTCCATGGCCTACATGACATGCCAAGTATCTACATTTGATTAAACTAATTAATATCAACCATATCTTCATCCTATATAGGAGGCACCTTCCCAGCATGCATCCCAACATTTGTGAAATAAAAAACAACAATAATTAGACAAATTAAACAAAGTAATACAATCAATTACATATATGTTAAATAAGACAAAAAATATGCAACTAACTTAATCAAAATATACTGATAATATTACCTCTCACATATAGTGTCTTGGTTAGAGTATATAGGATGTTTTGGCATCCTCCCTAAATCATCCCTACATATGTCTATTGTACAAGATCAAGGATATGATCATCCTGAATAGTCAATAAATTCAATGCCTCTAAATTGACCTATTAATATGGCCACTCTACTTGGCCCCTCTTAGGAAACATCTACCCCACATGTGCATAAGCACATGTCATAATCATATGATGGAGGTCGATGAATGTAGTTGAAGTCACTAGAAACCTCTCAAAACATAATGCTAACAACTTTGAAGCAAATGGGTATACAATCCTCCCAGTAAACACAACATAAAAATGATCTAAAGAAAAACAAAACTATTACAAAAAATGAAAACCATTAAATTAGTTTGGACCTCTGAACTAACTATATACATAGTCCATCATAGGACAATTAATGCATTTCCCATGAAAGGTATAATGTACCAATGTGATGACCATAAATGACAAGCACCTTACCTTTTATGCACCAAATACACATAAATGCAAATGACCACCAATAAATTAGAAGGCACTAGGGTTAGTGATGGCGACAATGACATTTATCTACACAAAATCCAACTAGCTCTCCCTCATAATGCTAGTTGAAATTTTGGAGAATTGGGGAAAATCCTCCCCTCCTAAATATCATGGTAATAAAATAATGACCTCTTTCATGGGATGGTACAATAAATCAGTGTCAACTTGATTTCCTACCTAGCATGATCCCAATGATGGATCAAGTGTATTAACAAGTGAAAGCTCCCATTGAGGGATTTATCCTCCTCATACAACTTGAGATGGCCAATATCTGTCAAAAGGTATATATTTTGCTCTATAATAGGATGATAATATTATTGATCTCTAAGACTTTTCAAAGTCTTGGAGTTAACATTACAGGGAATGGTACACCTCTTAATTAAATATGATATAATAAATATATAGAAATAAATGCTTGAGATAGGACAAAACTTGCTCTCCTTGGAAAATAAATACCAAAACTTCCTCAAAATAAATATTCACAATAATAACATTCATGGTGATTGATATTATACAAGAATCAAAATAAAATGATGAATATCTTATCATATCATTTCCAACATAGAATGATGTAAATTAAAACATTTCATTTGGAAAGATGAAATTAAAGGACCACATATGCATAGAATGTAACATGATATTTCAATTAAACCATAAGGGATTTTTCGAGACACACACTTGAAATCTCATGCTTACAACTCATAGTCTTGAGTTAACACTTGGTATGTGCCCCAAGAAGTTCTCTAGGAGCTTTTCAAATATACAAATGTTTTAACTAAAAGTATGTAATATCCAAAAAATAAAAAATGCATTCATCCTATTAGACTAGGATTGAGCTCTCGTGGACCATATATAGATTTAAAAAAGACCTAGATGAAAAGATAAAACATAGCTAGGATTTTAACTTTGTTGTTCAAGACTTTGAAAAACAAAGGTTGGATGACTGCTAATTGAGAATAAATGAAGAAGGCTAAAGCTTATTGAAATGTTCCTATACTTATTATATTGGAAACTCACTCTTTCATTTGCTTGTTGAAGTTTTCTTTATATGTTTTTATGTTGGAGATGGACTAACTATTGTAATTGCTTCTTGAGAAATATTATTGGATACTCTAACAAAAACATTCTTTAAATACTTTTAATGTATTTTTGCAATTGTGCAACCATCAACTCTTGTTTGATCTTGAGTTTGAACAACTCATCTTCAATCTCCTTCAATTCAAAGCGTTACTAATGAATTATATCCAATTGGTAATATATTTTGTTAACAAACTGGATTAAACAATTTTCAAATTCTTGATAAAATCAATTAGGTCATTAAACTCATTAGCCTTTGAGACCTTGAGAGCACCCAATTGTTCTTAAATTCAATCCCTAGTATACATTATTAAATGTGGTCCTTCCAACTCTTTTGTTATGTCAACAAGCTCAAAAAATAAATCACTTCTTTTAGAATTAATGGTGCAGCATTCTTCAATAATTTCTCTTAATAATTTAACGCTTCTCGACCAACAAGCCTATATTCGTTTTAGTCAATTTTTTTAGTGCAAATTATGTTATTTTCCAAGGGAATCATTCATGCTTGCTACTCTCAAACTAAAAGTATTGACATATTATTTATAGAAATGTTCATCAATCTCTAAGTCCTTTCAGAGATACTCCTTAAGCCACTAAGTCCTTGCAAAAATACTATTGGAACTAGTCGACTACTCCCAGTCATCAAGGATTGAAGAAATAATTTTGTTAATGTCGTCTACAACATGCTTTCTAATAGCTACCAATAAGTTTGATGCTTCTTTTAACCTTGAATTTGACTCAAGTATATATTTGGAAATGTCATTCGACTTAGTAGTTGATATGGGCTCAACAAATAAGCGCTTAGAAAATAATTCATCTTCTAATTATTTTATTATTATTTTTAGCATTACATTCAACCTTTCTTGTCCACTTATAGAATATTGGAGGGTATTTCTTATATATTTGTGGAACTCTAGGACCTTTGATGGTTTTACCCTTGTCATGCCAATTTCAAAGTTGCATTTTTCTACTATCTTCTTATTCTTCAAATTAACATTTTTAATTTGTAACTTTATAGAGCTTTGGTTAAATGCAACATGATGTATCATTCCAAAAACTATTTGCTCATTCCAATCCAATTCATCATTTATCATTCAAGTTTCAACTAATCACTTTCCTACACAACTAAGCAATCAAACATCAATATATAAACCTCCATTTCATCAAAGATGATTTCAATTTGTTGAATTTATTGATTTACTTTTTCAGTATCATCCCTTTTCTTCTTTGAACTTTTAGAAATTACATGTGATCTTTCAAAATATTTTTTGGGAGGATCCATATCTCCTCCTATTATAGCAGCTACAACAACCCCCTCATTTCTCTCTAGGTGTTTTCAATGCCTATAAAAAATTGAGCGTCTCACGTACTCCAAAGTCTCATCATACCCCTACCAAATTTGATTTGAATTTTTCTCATGCTAAATTCACTCTTGTTTTTTCGTTGATAACACTTAAAATGAGCATTGGGGAAGTTTTTGAGAAGATTCTCAACCTCGTGATATAGGGCTAGAAGTTGCTCAAATGAGCAATATAACATTGGGGTGTTGCCCAATACAACGATATAATGCTAGGAACTTGGTCATCCAAGTGATTAATCAATCCAGTATTTTATTTTCCCAGTGATATGACATTATGTGAAATGTATTAACTCATATTTTTGTCTTGTAAACTTGGTTTATTCGACACTATATCACCCTTATGTTCATCTTCCCGGCAAGATAGTGCTACAATATTGACTTAACCAATGACATAATACTCAAAACTAACTTAACATTTTGGTTTCTTAATATTGCTTCCTCTAGTGATGTATCACTCCAAACTTGGTTAACTCATTGATATACTGCCCTAGACTAGGTTGTCTCAGCGATATAACACTCTCTCAAAAATCACTTAACTTCGCAAGGTTTCTTTACAAACCTCCTTAACTCATCAATTTAACATTATGATAGAGGTAATATGAGTTTCAAATTGTTAGGATGATGGTTATCCTAGTGATACAACCCCTCTCTTTTTCTTCTCTCACACATATTTCACCTTCACTCAACTTCTTCTAGTGTTTCACTAGCTTAAGTGATAGTGGAATTAAATGTTAAGAACCATTTATCACCTCATATTTTGCACTTGAGTTCAAAGGCCCCCATATCGTTCTCATTCCTAACCTTGCTTAGGTATTTATCCTTCTTGTAATATTGAAAGCATCAATTGGAGAGAACAATTCCTCGCTCCTTGTCATCACCAAGTGTTAACAAACTTAGCTCAAGTATGTGTCAATTAATTCCCACTCAAATTTTGATTTCATTTTTTTTTTTCCTTATGAACAAAATTTTTGATCTTTGTTGATGGCCCAACCTCGTCTCTTTCTCACTCTCAAACAACTCCCCCACCTCTTTCTCTCCATCAACTAAGAAAATATAGTGGTCCTTTCCAAGCAAATAATTGCACCATCACATTTTCCATCAATCCCTAATCTTTTTTTATCTCCATGAAATTGAATCACCTCATATGGTCCATGATTGAACTTAGAAATTTCCCTTAGCACATGAAAAGGACCTCACAATATCTAGCTTTCTAATCACACACATATTATTTTCAACAGGGCCCTATGACTTTTGTTGTGAAGGAAAATTCCCTCTGCGGACAGAGATGATCTCTCTAGCCCAATGAGTGGGTCTAGAAACAAACTAACATACAATTTCCTAGATTATGTTTAACCAATGTAGAAAGAGGGTGACTTACCTCACTCTGATGCTAATCACTCAATCCTTTGGAGATGACTTTGATTCCTTCGCTTCCAGGCTTACTCCTTACTTGTTCTTCACGTCTGAGTACCTGCAAGAAAGATCAAAGAGAAATACAAGGTACAAGAGCATATATGGCATATATCAAACATAAACTACTTAATAGATCAAGGAGTATTAAGCTAAAAGCATAAGAATTTACACTATGATGGAAATTGCACATCAGATGTATATATTAATGAGCTAAAAAGGGAAGCATACAACCTATGCCTTGATGTTGGAGACCTCATTTTGGTGGATGTCCAAGTCCAAGCAAAGACTCTTCAAGCACTCCTTCTCCAAGTTAGAATGGGCAGCATTTGGGCATAATCTCAGTATAGGAATGCAGGAAATCAATGACCAACCATTTGGGGATGGAAGGGAGTTGATTTATAGGAAGGGAGAGGAAGTTAGGGATCCAAAAAAGAGGGAGGAAGGTCTACATCTCAAGGGGAAGGCCCATAAAGATAAGATCAAGAGCTCCAAATGGAAGAGCTCAACCATATCTGCAACAACTAATATCCAACTCGTTGTTCTCGAAGGTTATAGCATACGAAGCTTCTCTCCCATTTTGGGAAAACCTTCCAAAAGATGTTTAGCATGTGTTTTCATATCAAAACCCACACTGGCAGTGCTAGGGTAAAGCAGTGCAACCTGCCATCAACATGGGCAGGCAGTGGAGCAAAGAGCGCTAGCCCTAAAAATTAGGGTTTTAGCTAACCTTCTTCAGAATTGACTCAGGGCAGTTTTCCTTTGGTTTTTCAGGGATGCTTTTGTATGTGTATCATGATGGATATACTTCACAGTTGTCAACATTTTTTCACTTCAGGATATGGAACAGGAAGAGAACAAGAGGCGGGACAAAATACTGTGTAACATTCCTATTTCTCCATTTAGTATTGATGCTTCTCTTGTTGTAGGCTTGGGTTAAATAATTGAAGTAATTTATTTTGAAGGTTATTTACAGAGTCACAAGCATGATGCATCCTTATAACAACTTTTAAAATTCATCTTCATCATTAAGCTACTTGGATTGGTTTACTAGTTCACAAATCTAGAATTTATGGAAGTCCCTTGTAGCAAAATAGTAGTAATTTTCTTCTATTTTTTAGAATGTGTTAATGAGATTAATTTGAGTTGATTCCACTTGTATTAGGTTATAAAAATATTCAAGTTTATAAAAAAATCTACCCCATTTCATTTTCACTTGATTAGGTTACGTATTTGATAGGTTAACTAGCTCACTAGTTCTTGAAATTCCAGTTTTTAGAGTAGTAATTTTCTGCTATTTTATAACACGTGTTAACAAGGGTATTTTGGAGTGATTCCACTTGGAATGGAGACCTAATACATCTTACTTAATAAAGAAATCCATCCCATTTGAATTTTATTTATAACTTTGGCATTTAGAAATATTCTCGCACGTGTAGCATTACATGCCTCATGTAGAAATCACCTGTAACAAACCTGTAACATCATTTTCCTTCATCAGTTTTGATCCCCGCTGCTACTTTGGTTTATTATATATGAATAATGACCCCTAGTCTCTAAATACATGATTGGAGAAGACAAATGACCACTTAGGATTTGCATTTTTACCCCTGCAACACATCTCAACAATTTGGGTTAATGGACAGATTTATGAATTGGATAGCACAATAATGATTTCCTTGATTTCCACATGAAGTATATAATGAACTATGTCAATGGATCTAACCTCTTTGGAATGCAGTGATTGATTACATTCTATTTCCTTCATGCATGTTATATTAGTTTACTTTCTTTATTCTTAAGTTAAGACTAGGTTCCCTTTTCAATGCAACTTTCACATCCTGCAATTAGGCTAGTGTTTGATTTCCATTTTTGCAATTAGGATTAGTGTTTACATTTGAGAAAGTAGAATTTCCATTTATGAAATTAGTTTAGGATTTGATTTCATGACATTCACTCCATTACATCATATCAATGAAAGAAGGACACATTATATGTTGCACATATAGTGTCGACACCTCTTAAGTTTGTACGAACCTCGGGTTGATAATTTAAGTTGGTAGCCTTGGGAGTTGCAACATTCTTGTTGCAATACCGAGGCTCACCACTTTTTGGCACCGTTTCTAGGGAGGTGTCAAAGAATGCATTGTTTTCTTCCATAGTTGATTCATTTCTTTTACTTTCTACAAGAACAAAAATTGCATTACACATCTTTCATTTCAAAAACAGAAAATTGCATTGCATTAGTGTTTTCATTCAAAAAAAATCTTAAAAACAAAACATTTCTTCAATACCAAACCCCCCCAATTGATCATGTGGTGCAGTAAGAACCACATCACCATCTAATTTTGCAGGTAGAAGAAGAAGAGGTGAAAGAGAAGGTAAAAGAAATGGATGGAGATGATGAGAATAAAGAAGATCCTTTTGGATTTATCATTCAAGATATCGATATCAGTGTTCATATGAAGAACATCCCTCCATCTTTCCTTCCTAACTTCCATGGTATGAGGTCAGAGAATCCAAAAACCTTTCTCTTTGAATTTGAAATCCTTTGTAGAGCTTATGGTTACTTACTAAACATGCAAAAATTAAGATTGTTTCTGGAAACATTGAAGGATAGAGCTCTTAAATGATTCATGAGTTTAGGGACTAATTCAATAAGAACATGGAATGATATGAAAAAGACATTTCTATAAAAATATAAATATCGTGATCTTAAAGAAGAAATATTTAGAATGACTCAAAAAGAATATGAGAGCCTTGAGGATCTAATAGAGAGATTCATGTATAATGTTAAGAGGGAAAAATTGCATCATTTAGGATTTGACACACTAAAAACCCTCTTTCTTAGAACAATTAGGGGTGATTGGATTGATCTCCTTGATCTCATGAGTAGAGGTGATGTATACCAATTATCATTTGAATAAATTTGTGAAACATGTAAGCGCATATCAAGAGGAAGGGCAAGATTAAGTAAATCAACATTAAGATTGGTACGTCAAGATGAACTTGGAAATTTGCTTCGTAACTTTAAAACATAAATTCTTAGCAATCTAAGCGAACAAGTAGGAATGTTAAGAGTGAAAAATGAGCAAAAGGAAGATGTTGAAAGTTGTGTTATCCATGTAGAATCACATGCTACTAAAGATTACCCATCATTAACGAGGTTGAAGGAAGTTTACCAAGAGGACAATGGAGCAAGTCGATCACCAAAGAACTATGTTATGTAGATCCAAGAAGACCACAACATCCTATTCAACTTGATATGATGAAAGAACCTAATTCACAATTTCAAGCTTATACACGTCCATATCAAATTAATTGGAACAGACTCTTTCCTTGGCAACCTTGGCCATCTCAACCCGAAAACCAATCTTGGCAACAAGGTTGGAAAGGAAATTATGGGAGGAATCCACAATATCCTCAATATTTTCCTCAATATCCTCCATACTCAACTCCAAGTTATCCATACTGTCCACCTCCACCACAACCACAACGCAAACCACATCCATCTCAAAGATCCACTCCCACTCAACTACCTCTACCACCATTTCCAAACCCACACAAGGAAATAGCTTAGCCCACTTACAATGTTGAGGTACAATAGATCCTAACATCTCCTCTTGATCTAAATGGTATTAATCTTAGCTTAGGAAGAGTATTGCAAAAAAAATATTCTCTTGATGTCATTGAAGGAAAACATTAAAAGAAATAAAAATTATTCAAGAGAATAATAAAAAAAATGAGGAAGATTTGAATGTCATGGTAGAATAAGGCGTGAAGAATGATCCAGATGAGAAATCAAACCAAGGGCATCAAAGCTATATTAATGTTTGGTTCCGGAAAATCGGCAAGATGGAGCATCACTTTCTTCTTCAACAATACTTGATATCGTCAAAGTCAAAGTATTTGGTCTCTCAAATTCAAGTACATGTCAAAGCATACATTTCGAGCTTACACACGAGTTTATGTCATATTGATGTGCACATGGCTCCATTGGAAGTATTCCTATACTTAAAAGAGATTTTGTTTTTCAAGTAGAGTAGGATATAAAAAGAAATTAAAAATAAGAGGAAAAAAATAAAATCTCAGGTGAAAACCTCCTTTGAGGCGTCTAAGATTGGCTCATTGATTGAAAACCTCCATGAGGCGGTCAATGGGTTGGAAAAAGAGAAAAAGAAAATATCCTAGGTGAAAACCTCCTTTGAGGTGCCTAGGCAGACCTACTAGTTGAAAACCTCATTGAGGCAGCTAGTAGGCCTAAAAGATAAATAATATATATATATATATATATATATATATATATATAGATATAGATATAGATATAGATATAGATATAGATATAGATATATATCTTCCTTTGATGAATGCAGGTGCTCTCCAACCTTTGCAAGCAACAAAAACAAGTTAGCTACCAAAATAAAAGTTGATCAAAAACCTAGTCAAAGAAAGTCAAACTTGGGCTTTGTCCTCCTTTGCTCAGGTGCTCCAATAGGACCAAAGCTGTGTTAATCCATCACCCTTGTCCATTTCCAACATCCACCCATCATTTCCAGGCCTTTCCCATTCATTTTCCTCGCTATCCTAAAATGCTATAGGAGGGTTATGTTTTGCTATAGGAGGCCAAGATACACAAAGTAGAAAATTGTTTTTATCACATATTAAAATACGTGCATCCATTGGCCAATATGTTTCATGGGGAGATGCATATGGATTATGGTAACATGCTCAAAAAATTTCAGCAAATTCCAGTTCACACTTTTCGAGAAATTGGCCTCCATAATCTACAACCATTTTTTATGTTTTCAATGTTCGTGCATCCACTTGAAAAGATTTTTATGGGGAGGTTCATAAGGATGATGAAAAAATTCTCAAAAACTTTTAGGTTAATCCATTCTACCATTTGAGGGATATGAATAAAACAATTTTTTACAGGATATTATCCCGAAATGCTACAGGAGGGACCATAATTGCTACAGGAGATCACTTACAAGCTCTCCTCCATCCTTCCATAAATATCATCTCATATACATACCCCTCTCTTATATAACCATCTCTCTCCACCCTCCAATCAACGAGAAAGTCAAATTTCACCTCTTGACTATAATGAGTACAGGAAAGTCTTGTAATTCTACAGGAGGTCATGTAATGCTACAAGAAGAGTTTGTGCAGCTACAAGAGAGAGATCCAATGAGAAGAAAATCCCAAAAGGCCATGATTCCTTGATGAAATGATGAATAATTCCCTCCAATGATTTACTCATCACCCATCCATCACTCATCCACTCCATTTCACCTAAACTTGCTCAAAATGTTCACTCTGTCCTACCTAAAAAAACACACAGAGACCATTGTTCTCCATTTTTCCATTCTTCACACTACCTCCTCATGAATCCAACCCTATTTACATGGCATTTCATCACTCCCCTCAACACCACCATGCCAACTGAATACTAGAAGAAAGGATTAAAAGGCTGCTATAGGAAGAAACTCCTCCTATAGAAACTTGTGCAGTCAAAATAAATATTTGATATTTTTTCTCCCCCACCAACAGGAAGCACGAGGGAGCCATGTTTTCACCCAAGAATGGACTCATCACCCTCATAGAATCACTCCACTAGCATATGCATCCCATTCATGAGAGAAACACCTACACACACACATGAACATCATCAGTCAAGGTGCAATCCAGTTCAGAAGACATGCACAACAACCTTACCTTTGTTTAGAAATGACATATGATCAGCTACATAACTTACATCAAGACCATCTCAGGAGAAGAGAAACAACAACAAGAAGAAAACCTAGAGTGTAGAAAATATGTATGTAGGCTAACCTGATAATGTAATATAAATCAAAGTAGAATACTATAACCTACTTCTACTATCAATTTGCAAAAGCTTAAAGATTGAGCTGAACAATATAACTAGAAGAAGAAGAATCAATGCACAATACACATGAAAATACTTTGGGGAAAGCCTCAGCTAAAAACCCAACTATCTGTATTATCATACAAGGTGGAAATACATAGGAATTATACAAAGCCTTAGCTCTCACGACTAGCTAGCTCTCAATACAATCCTCACAGATGCTCATAAGCAATCTTGGCTGCTCTCCAACCTTCCTCTCTACCCTCCAAGATCCTATTTCCTTGTGCTGTTCCTCTAGGATGATTCTCCTTCAACCCAGTGGAACACTCTAATCTCACACACTGTCAGAATTGCGCAATCCTCAAGGAATGATTCCTTGATTGCATGCATGAGTTTTCTTTATAATAAAACACACGCAACTGATAGTACATTGTCCTTAACTTTAATCTCAACTGGGTCTTTCTCAGAATAGACATGCATGAGTTTCTGATGAGGGAATCTTCAGTTAACTGGAGTACACTAGTTGAGTGCATGCATGCATCAATTGATTGTTAACTCACCATTAGTTCCTCAAACAGTTTGGAACTAATTTAATTAGACTTAACTCATTAAACTGAGTTAACTAATTACAACTCAAATATAACTCAACCTTGTCTCCTAAATTTTAGGGATAACCCTTGCATGACTTCAAAAAGACTTTTAACTTGAATTTCTCCAACTAATTAAGTCAAAATAACTTAATTAATTATTTCCAAGTAGCTGTCAAGACTAAATTCAATTTTAATCCACAATTTTATTCAAGGAAAAATTAAATTGGAATATTCTTGTTGCCATATTTCAACACTCCCTCTCAACAAGAAAGGGATTATCTACCACCCCGATCTTGTCTCTATGGAACTTGAATTTACACTTTGACAATTCCTTTGTCAAAATGTCAGCATCTTGCTCCTCTGTCGAAATTTACTGCAACAACATGATCCTCCCATCATCAGTAGCTTTCTTTACCTTGTAAAGCCAACGGGAATTCACAACTGACTTGTTCTCTAGTCTTGGAACCACATCCCAAACTTTGTTATGAATTATGGAGTCATACTCCTCCACCATAGCATCAACCCAAATCGACTGCTGCACTGCTTCCTCAAAGTAAGATGGCTTGGTCTCAACACATTCCCCAGCAAGGGCCATGTATCTAGTGTACCTCTCAGGTGACCTCCTCTGTATGCACTAAGAATATGGTTCTCCCACATTCTCTCTCACATCCTTCAAAAATCTGTCAACTTCTCTTGTGCGCTTCTATCCATCTCTAGAATACTCCACTTGAGTGGATGTCTCCACTCCTGGAACCTCTGCATGCAGCTGCTCTACATCAGTATGAGGCTCCTCCTCCTTAGGAACCAACAGTTCCTCCATAGCCTGTAGTTGGAGCTCCCTCTCAAGGGAAACTCGCATGGCCTTCTGCTCATCAAACTTGAGATCTCTGTGAACCACTATTCTCTGACTGATAGGCAAGTACACCCGATAGTTGTGAGGTGTATTAGTATACGCCACAAATATCCCCAACTCTATTGTCGGCTCAAGCTTCTTCCATGCATCCTTTGTCACATGGCAATATACTGATGAGCCAAAGATCCTAAAGTGACCCACATATAGTCTCTTACTAGAGAAAGCTTCCTCTGGTGCCTTCATCCCAAGTACCCAATGTGGGCTTCTATTCTGCAAATAGACTGCTGTGTTGCATGCCTCAACCCACAAGTGAAGTGGTAGGCCTTGGTCATGCAGCATCTCCCGTGTTGCCCCTACAATAGTTCTGTTCTTCCTCTCAGCCACCCCATTCTGTTGTGGGTTATGAGGTGTCGTCAACTCTCATTTAATTCCTTCTACTCCACAGAAGTCCTTAAACTCTTGAGAGACATATTCCCCACCGTTGTCGCTTCTCAAGGACTTGATCTTCTTCCCTAACTCTTTCTCGACCAAAGCTTTGAACTCAAAAAACTTTATGAAGGTTTGGTCCTTCTTCTGCATGAAATAAATCCATCATTTACGAGAATAATCATCAATGAAAATCACATAGTACATTTGCTTCACTTTGGATGCCATCGAGAATGGTCCACACACATTAGTATGAACTCATTCTAAGATAGCCTTCGCTCGACTGTCTCGATCATGAAAGGAAGACTTGGTTTACTTTCCCAAGGTACAACCTTTTCATGTGTCAACTTGCTCAAGTTTACCTTTGGGAAGTCTTGTAGATATATGTTGCATTATCTTCAAAGCCCCAAGATGAAAATGGCCCAACCACCTGTGCCACAACTCGCCAATGTCTTGGCTTTGCACCAATTCTGCTTTCGTACTCAATGCTGCACAATCATCTACCTCTAGTTTATAGAGATTATTCACCTGAATCCTTATCCTCTTGGTATGAACCATGGCTACGTGTCTTAGGAACACCTTTCCTTTACTGAAGACAACATCATAGCCTTTTTCCTCCAACATCGCAATCAATACCAAGTTCTTCTTCAATCCAGGAACATACATCACATATTTCAAGGTGAGAGGAGCTCCATGCCCCCTCTGAAAAGAAACCATGCCCACTCCTGAAACACTATACCTTCCGTCGTCACCCATCTCTATGCGCATCTTGAGGTCTTTCTCCTTCAAGGCACTGAATGAAGTTTTATCACCGGTCATGTGGAATGAGGCTCCACTGTCAAGATACCAAGACACAACCCATCATCGATGACACCATGCATGTGATGAGGGTAAAGTCCATTTCGAACTGGGAGGCTAATTCCTCACCTTCCAATCCTTCCGAGGATCCCTTCTTGGACTTCTTCGATGGGCAATTAGTCGCATAATGTCTCATCTCGTGACAATTAAAGCATCTCACTTTAGACTTATCACCCTTCTTCCCTCCATGAGAAGAATTCGATTTGGAATGGGAAGCCTTCCCCTTCCCTTTCCTTGCCTTACTTTCTAAGGTCAAATTTTCTTCATCATCATTCTTGAATGAAGAACCATCTCGTGTGCTCCTCCTGATCTCCTCCTGCATAATATCTGACCACAATCATTCCCAATCTGGAAATTTCTCCCTTCCATTCACAGAGTCCTGGTAGCTATTCCAACTCTTTAGAAGGCCAAGGAGAGCGAGGCTCACCATATCATCATCGGCAATAGTTATTCCCACACTGCTAAGCTCATCTCTACAGGTGGTGAGCTTGTTCAGATATGTGGAAATAGTATCGCCCTTCTCCATCTTGATTCTTTGAAGCTTATCCTTGAGCGTAAATTTCCTCTGGTCGCTACTGTTCTGGTAGAAGTCCTTTAATGTCTTCCACATTGAAAATGGAGTATCCTTCCCATGAAGACTCGAGACAATATGGTCTCAAACTCCCTCAAGGATGATCTATCTCGCCTTCACCACACACTTCTTCCACTCAGACAATTCTTGTGCATTAGTTGAAGCTGGCTTTGGGATTTCTTGATCAATGAATTCCTTCGAGCCATTGTCTTCTAATACAACCTCCATTCTATCTTTACATGCTATGTAATTTGAGCTACCTTCCAAGGCATACTTGAGTCTCAAGCCATAGAACGCCATTGACCAACCTTGAAGTATGAAATGAATTCGATTTGCACCTGTAACCCCAAACTTCAAACTTCGAATTCTCTTCTCAGTATACTATTCACAGCTCCGAAGCCATGTAGAAATGCCATTGACCAACCTTGAAGTATGATATGAATTCAATTTGCACCTGCGACCCCAAACTTCAAACTTCGAATTCTCTTCTTAGTATACTTTTCACAGCTTTGAAGTCATGTAGAAAATTTCTACAAATCTAGCTCTGATACCATGTAGAAAATCTGTATATATGTTAACTTGGTAATACAATATAAATCAAAGAATAATACTATAACCTACTTCTACTATCAATTTGTGAAAGCTTAAATATCGAGCTGAACAATATAACCATAAGAAGAAGAATCAATACACAATACACATGAAAATACTTTGGGGAAAGCCTCAACTAAAAACCCCACTATCTGTATTATCATACAAGATGGACATACATAGGAATTATACAAAGCTTTAGCTCTCACAGCTAGCCAGCTCTCAGTACAATCCTCACAGATGCTCATAGGCAATCTTGGCTACTCTCCATACTTCCTCTCTGCCCTCCAAGCTCCTATTTACTTGTGCTATTCCTTTGGGATGATTCTCCTTCAACCAATTGGAACACTATGATCTCACACACTATAAGAATTGCGCAATCCTCAAGGATTGATTCCTTGAATGCATGCATGAGTTCTCTTTATAAGAAAACACATGCAATTGGTAGTACATTGTCCTTGACTTTAATCTCAACTGGGTATTTCTCAAAATAGACATGCATGAGTTTCTGATGAGGGAATCTTCAGTTAACTGGAGTACACTAGTTGAGTGCATGCATGCATCAACTGACTGTTAACTCACCATTAGTTCCTCAAACAGTTTGGAACTAATTTAACTGGACTTAACTCAGTAAACTAAGTTAACTAATTACAACTCAAATATAACTCAACATTATCTCCTAAATTTTAGGGATAACTTTTGCATGACTTCAGAAAGACTTCTAACTTGAATTTCTCCAACTAATTAAGTCAAAATAAATTAATTAATTATTTCCAAGTAGTTGTTAAGACTAAATTCTATTTTAATTCAAGGACAAATTAAATTGGAATATTCTTGTTCCCATATTTCAACATAGAGTACCTCCAACATATTATCACATGCAACTTCAGGATCATCAAAGGCAACCTCCACAACTACAACAACATCTTGCACAAAAAAAAACATTTATGGTAAGACAAAGGTATGCAACTCTCTAACCTCACCCTTCGAACCTATTATATCTTAAGAAAACATTAAAAGTGTGAGAAGGAAAAGTCTTTTATAGCCAAAATTAATAGTAGGAAGCATCGGTCTTATCTAGCAATTCACTTACCTTTTCTCCAAAGGTTAGCCACACATGTGGGAGATAAATGAGACAAGAGTGAAATTAAGTTGGATGTTATCATGGAGTTTAAAAATTATTTGGGGGCCAACTCAATTAAATCAAAGCACTTTGATTTTATTTTTCATGCAATGAAAAAAAAGAGAAAATTTTTGAAAAAATAAAAAATAATACAAAAAAAAAAATCAATGAAAAATAAAAATAAAAGAATGAAAAGGTGAACCCACCACCTCTTGGAATGCAAGGAGTATCTGTTACAAGATTCAAGTTGGTTTCTATAGGAGGAAACAAATCTACTACATGAGGAACATAACTACTCCAGGGAGAACCTATTTGCTACATGAAGGAACATCATTGTTATAGGAAGAACAAATTTGCTACACGAAGCTAACAGAATGCTACAAGAAGGAAAATTCTGCTCATAACAACCACTAGAGCCTTGGGAAGAAAGGAAATATTCAAAGGAAAAGTAAGTAAAAATTCCTTCTCTCCAACATTTGGCATAAGGATTCCAAAAGCACCTCAATCATCAAGAAAAAGTACTCTGCAAATTTACAGTTTGGATTCTAGTAAGAGAAAACAGTTGGATTGGTTAAGCATTTGCTTAAGAATATGGTGTGTTGAATAAGGAAAGGGTGCATGTTGTAATTTTTATTTCCTCAACCTTGAAACAAGACTGTTAAAAAATTATTCTGCTACAATAGCTTCCAGTGCATAGGAACCTACAGGGTCTGCAAAAGGTGTTACAAGAAAGTCACAGGTTGTTACAAGAAGCTTGTTAGTGGAAATAATTGCACTCAAACCCTAAGAAGGAGGAAAGAATCATGGGGGAAAGGGAAAGTAAAAAATTTCTCCACCAATACTTGGCATGAAAACCCTTAAAACTCTCTCAATTATTAAAAGCATACTTTGTAGCTACCACATATTTAAATCTTAGTAAGAAAGATCAGTGAATTTGTGTCATTAAGGATAAAGTGCCTTGGTTTGCACATTGAATTCTAACTTCTCCTTGGCATCATAAAAAGAATATTTATTCTACCTTTGTTTCCATAAGCACTCTCACTCATGTAATAGAAAAGAGAAACTCCTTGTTTCACATTGATAAAATATTATTGAAGTCATGAGAGGAGGAGAATCAATAGATACTTCTGAAATACTAAAACCAAGAGGGAGAATCAAAAGAATTATGGGAAATTGAGATAAACATAAATCTTATCCAACTAGGGCAATTACATCCACATTAGTATGGGACATCATGAAAGGCATCTGAGGCATAAGAGAATAACAACAGGGAAAGAATATGGATAGGTTTCTCAGAGGATGAGCAATGGTTTCAGTAGGGGGTTTTGAAATCATTAATATAATTTCAAATTTATTGGAAAGAATAAAGTTATTTTACAAGACATAACTACGAAATTTAGAAACTAAGTCTACTTCACTTGCATTGAAGAGTTTCAAATGTGAAAATTGCTTCCTAACTCTATTTGTTGTTTTTTTCTTGTAGTGGAGGAAGGAGGGGTATAGAGTGGTCCTTAGGTCTCCATAATCATGTATTTATATCCTAGGGGTCATTATTCATCTATAATAAGTCAAAGTTGCAGTGGGGATCAAAACTGGTGAAGGAAAGTGATGCTACAAGTTTGCTACAAGAGGCCTGTAATGCTACATGAGCGAGAATCTTGCTAAATGCCCAAGTAAATAAAATTCAAATGGGATGGAAATTTTTTTTTTATTAATTAGGATGTCTTAGGTCTCCATTCCAAGTGGAATCACTCCAAAATACCCTTGTTAATACGTGCTAAAAAATAGCAAAAAATTACTACTCTAAAAACTAGAAATTCAAGAACTAGTGAGCTAGTTAACCTATCAAATGCCTAACCTAATCAAGTGAAAATTAAATGGGGGTGTGTTTTATTATTAAATTTAATTTTTGATGACCAAATTCAAGTGGAATCAACTCAAATTAACTCATTAACACGTTCTAAAAAATAACATAAAATTACTACTATTTTTCTATAAGGGACTTCTAGAAATTCTAGATTTGTGAACTAGTAAACCAATCCAAGTAGCTAAATGATGAAGATGACTTTTCAATTTGTTCTAAGGATGCATCATGCTTGTGACTCTATAAATAAACTTAAAAATAACTTACTTCAATCATTTAACCCAATCCTACAACAAAAGAAGCATCAATACTAAATGCAGAAATAGGAAAAACAAGAATAAGATATGCATGTGAATAAGAAGTGAAAAGAAGAAAAGAAAATTATACAAAAGGGATCTAAGGCTCCTGGGATGGCCAAGCCTAAGGATACTTAGATTCCTATGAAGGATACCAAGCTTTAGAATCTAAAAATGGCACCAAACTTCATTAATGGAATCAATCCAAGTACATCCCTGTTAGAAATGAAAGTGGACTGCAAAAGTACAAGTTTTCTCCACAAGAAGACTAAGAAATACATTCCTCTAGACAAAATTTCAAATTGGTACTTATTAAAATTTATGGGGAAGCATTCTCCTTGAAAGGAGGAAGTTTTCCCCTCCAAAATCCCTCAAATAGTGGATATGGTTCCCAACATTAGGAATCTGTATTAAATGACAGGGAACACATTCCTAGATTTTCTCAACCACCGGAGCTCCAGAATTTGTCAATAATTTCATGAGATTTTGTTCATTTATTATCCAATATTGGTCCTCATGTAGTAGGGAGCAAGTCCCTAGATTATCTCCTCCTCTAAATCTTCATAATTTGTCCAATATTCTCACAATATTCTACAAAAATAAATAATATTAGGCACATAATATGCAATTAAATCTAAACCTTCCTAAGAACATATTAAAGCTAAAAAGCATTATTAAGTGCCTAAGAAAGGTTAGATGGGCCTTAATTTGTGTCTAATTTAGAGGTCCATCAGTAACAATTGCACTATATAACTTGAAAAAATGTATGGTATGTTATACATGTATTTCTTAGTACTATTGAGGTAGCTAACGATTATGTCCCCCTATATTTCAATGAGTCTAGTCACACAATCAACCATGAAAATGGAATTTATGCATGCTTAATAACAATGTATATATATATATATTACCCATTAATGAAAAGTTATTCAATTATATGGTACTTCCAAGTGATAATGTCCTCCTTGAAAACTACAAAGGGTTAAAGAATTTGTTGAAAAGGGAAGGTGTTAGTTACATATCATATCATGCTTGTCCAAATGATTGTATTCTTTATAAAGGAAAATGTTCATTACAAAGAGATATTGCTAGAACGTAAGCATGGAAAGTACCATATTTTTGTTTAATGGGTTAAGGCACATGGTCCTCCTCATGGGATATTGAGGCACATGCCTATAATCCAAATGATTCGAAGGATATTTCATTATAAATAATTAGATGTGTCACATAGGTGGCATGCCTCACAGAAAAGTGAGCCAAGAGTTGTGTGGATCCCAATAGATTCAATAACCATATGGTAATTATAGGATATATGGTCCAATAAATTCAATAAAGATAAAAACCTTTCGATTGAGCATAGTCATGGATGGAGTTAACCCACATTCTCTCCAAAATATCAATTATTGTGTTTCTCTAGTGGTAGTGATCAATAACAATATTCCTCCATGGTTTTCTCTAAAGAATGAACATTTTATATTGGCTCTTATAATTCCTAGTCAACGATAAGTTAAGAGAATGGATGTCTACCTCCAACCATTAATTGATGGGTTGAATAAATTATGGGAAGGGATACAAGTATATGATGTATTAAGACCCATCCATATGGAGACATATTTTATATTATATGGTATGTGTGCATCACCTTGCATGATTATCTAGAACTACGAGTTTTCTCTAATTAACATGCTTATTGATATGTACTTTATATCTTTGAAGTTAATTGTCATACTTAATTTGGTGAAATTGTCTTCTTTGGCACTAATTTGTTATTTATGTAATAGTATCATAAGTATTGTAGCAAAAGTGTGTCATGGATATAAATGTTGTGTACCTTTTGTAAGGGCTAGGTGGTTGAACCCCGTACAAATTCTTGAGTACAATGCTAAAGGGTATTCCTTGTATAATACCACCCTCATAGAAAATAATCATATGCTTTAAATGGTATTCCAAAGATAACCTATAGATATGAAATAATGTCATTGAAATATTGGCATAGGGCATATGAAACAAAGAATCAAAACCAAATTTATGATATTTTTAGATTCAAATGGGACACCAAAATCAATTATCTTAAAGTTTTTGAAATCTTTGTTGATAAAATTCCCATTGGGATGAAAAGGAAGTATATATTATATGAGATTACGTATTTGGAGTATTTTAAGATTACACACCTAATGGATCTCGTGCATATATTCAAAAAAAAAAAATCATCTTCCTTATGGAGGCACATATCATTAAATAAAAGTGACATGTTGGGTATTAGGAGAGATTTGTTTCCTTGAATGCTAAAAAGAAACATAGGCTATGAAAAAAATTAAAGGAGAGGTCAAACCCTCCTAGTCTTTAGAGAATGTGATGTCTGATGGATTCCAAAGAAAGATGATTGATTTTTGGTGAAAATTTCGACATGAATGTGTCTTGTTTGTATGAGTTGACCCTACGATATTACTTCATTGTAGAAAAATGTTTATTGGGGTTTGATCTGTAAATTTCCATGGATATTCTAATGGATAGTTTGTCACAACAAATCTAATAAAAATATACTGAAATCTATATCATGAGGGTCAATTTCCTTATATTCCATATTTATTAATCATTGTTTTCTACTTATGCATGTAAGAGATAAAATATGTAAAATGGAGAACAATAAATATAAAATAATACACCAACCACAATGAACATAAGATATGCTTTGGGAAGCCCTTATGAGAGAAAACATATATGGAAGGTGAGGATAATATACTCTTGATCCAAGTTGATATTGGTGGCCACCTGCCTATTCCACCTAAACCCCTTAGTCAGTTTCATTTGTTTCCTTGTTCATTTCAGCAATTACTATTTTTAGCGGTTTTCGGGCTTGAACTTCTGGAGCAATTTTGACCCCCTAAACGATGTTTTTTGGGGGTCAACGACAAGCCCATCTCTTGTGGCGAAACATGTAGTACTCAGAGAGATATTTCCAACAAGGTATCGTACGCACCAAACGGAGATAATATGACCAAGTTACGACCTCGGGAAGTTGGTTGCCCAACTAACCCCAATGGGGCCCACAAACTCTTGGTGTTACGTCTCTTGAGGTTAGGGTTTTGGTTGCTTAGTGTTTTCTCACATTTTTCAATAATAAATAGGCCCTTGAGCCTCATTGTAACATAGTTCAGAGGCATGTAGCCACCACATCTCTTCTAAGAGATAAGCTACCATCGCTCGAGCTATCTTATTTCCATTCTATTTGTAAGCATAGTTCATTATTTCTCTATTAATGAAATGAAGTGTTTTTCTATTGCATCTCTGTGTTTATGATTATATCTATAAGTTGTTTTATTTCCATTTAAGTTCGAATCAATGGTATCAGAGTGGTCTGCTCTTTCTCTGTTTTTCTTTGCATGTCCCCAATGAGGTCGGGTATAAGGAGTTAGGGCTTGATTTGGTTGAACCATTGCAAGATCAGCCTCACAAAACCCAACAAACTCCCATGGTGGAAGAAAAGAAAGACAAGGGGGTACAAGATCCTTTCAAAATGTTGCTCAAGGAAGACCTTGAGTGACACAAGGATGCGATGATGGATAAATTTGCCTAGATCCTTCGACGGCTAGCCACAAAAGATGCATCTTCATCTAGCAGCCACTCTGGAGGTGCCACTCCTTTTAAGGTAAAAGTTAACTTTTATATTCCCATATTCGAAGGCATGATAGATGTAGATGTTGTACATAAATGGTTAAATCTATTGGAGATATTTTATAGTTCATGACTTTTCCAATCAGGAAAAGATCACTTTTTCACTTCTTAAAGTTGCCCCACATGTCAAGGATTGGTGGGAAATCTACTGTGTGTTAGAGTCGGTCTGGTCATCCCTCCGTCAGAGATCAAAACTCTTTTTGCATTTCATTTTTAGGTGTCTCGCTCGTTTCACTCAGTTGCATTCCGCTAGGGGCATGCCATAAACTCTGTCGGAAGGGCTTTTGTCATTCATCCCCCTCATGCTTTGCACTGCTGGCTCAGGTCTGTTCATCAAAATCTAGTTTTCATGTCTTTTGACCAGCAAGAGTTATTTTCAGTCACTAGGTCTAGGGTTTCACAAAATGTGTCTTCATAATGTCCAATAAAGTCAGCAGGCTAGAGGGAGGTTCTTTCAAAGTTGTCATTTAAAGATTTTCATCATCATATGGATGGATTATGACTCTTCTTCAAAACTCTGTTTTGAAGAAAAGTCAAACATTTTGTCCTTTTGTAATAATTTTCAAAGTTTTCGGTTTTTCAAATCTTCAGGCGCAACCCTGGTCTCCTTTGCCAAATTCCATGTCAGCTATTCCTGCAAAAAATTGCCAAGAATTTCATCATTTCAACCAAAAAATCAAGGAGGAAACAAAAAGACAGAGTTGTATTAATTATGAAAAAGTGCCAATTTCAAAACATTACAGTAATGGATTTTGAAGAACCAAAAATCAAATCAATGTCTTTATAAAGGTTTTGCCATGAAGATCAATGTCATTCTGCATGCCAAGGTCAAAGAAAAGCATTTCAAAGTGAATTGGGTGAGCAAGTGCGTGTTTTGGGGTGAAATTGCTTGCAACTAGCCGGCGCGGCGCACAGAACAGGTGGCGCGGCACACTGGAAGCGCGCGGCGCACTGGGAGAAATTGTCCAGTGTTATGCTGAACGGGCACAGCGCACTGGGAGCATGTGGTGCACTGGGTATGTGGCGCGGCGCATACACCTGAAAGCCCGAAATTGTTTCAAATTTCACCAATTTGCTCATAACTTGCATGGATTTGCCAGGTAGTGTTGCTATTTTGATATTTCATCTAGTTTTGTGATTAGTGATGGTGGTTTATGGATGACAATGGGTGAACACATATATCAAACCCTCCTTCTATAAACATAAGCAAACTTGCTGCCAGGGTTTCAGAACTCACTGTTTTGCCACCAAAATCATTTCTCCTTCCCATTATTCCCTTGTCTTCACCAATCCCTAATTCCCTATCACCTAATTTCATTATTCCCTTCTCCTACATGCTCTGTCCCAAATCCTCTAACCTCACACCTTAAACCATATACAACAATCCCAAACCCTAAACCCTCTTCCCATACATAAATCCCTCAAACCCTCTCCCTCCACAGTCCCACCTATCATTGTTCCCCTTGGTGGCAAAGGTCAAGGCACACCATAAAATCACCTATTTTGCATCAAGACAGTTCAAGGCAGCTCCAAGACATTTCATCCACTAGTAGAGATGGCATCTGATCCATCATATGATCATGAGGAGGAGACCCACAGTGATTCGCCAACAGAAGTACATGCACCCAGGAGGCCTCATAGAGGTGGCAAAAACATAAAGAAAAACCGCCAAGCTACCCAAAGAAGGAGGGTGGAGTTCACTTCGCTTGAGCAAGAAATCAACGCTGATCGAGAGTCTTGGCTTGAGAGAGTCAACATCCACTTAGAGAGACTATTGGAAAAGGCCGATAAGGATCATGCATTGCTGAGACACATGGCTTTCCACTACATGGCACAAAACAAGGTCTGCAAGGCACGAATCAGGAATTTAAAGGCAAAATTGAGGAAGGCAATAAGGAAGCAAAAGAGGCAAAGGGAGCTTGATCATCTTTAGATATTGGCCGAAGCCTCTTTAGCTCAGCATGACACCTAATTAAGAAGCTCCAGCCCAAATTTCAAGAAATTTGGGGCATTTTTGGCATTTTGGAAAATTTTTGTACAAAAAATATGGTTTTTCTCCCTATGCGTCGCGCCACGTGGCGTGCGCTTTTGCTAGGGAGCTCCAAACTGCAAAAAGTTTATATTTTTGGATTTTTCATGAAAAATCATGATTACTAGTGCATGGCAAAGAAGTTTGGGCAAATTTTGAGTCCTCAGGAGGTCAAAAACACTCACAAAATGACCTTTCTGCCCCTATTTTGACACACAGGAAGCAATCTTGGGAGATTGAAGTTTTGGAGGGGCAAATGGGCACCAAATTTAGAAATTCCTCTTGGGTTGGAAAGTATACAGGTAGGGATTTCCAACAAGCTCACTTGGGCACAATTTGGACTTTAGGAAGTGCCTCAAACACAACCTCAAAGTGGCGCGATGCATAGAGAAATTGGCGCGGCGCACAGAGGTTTTTTGCCAAATTTTTCACCTTCTAGCTCAGAAATTCGGCCAGTTTGACTAGTTTTGCTTTGTGATGTAATTTTTGATCTATCTTGATGTAATTGGATAAACATGATGTAATTTTGGCACTTATTTACTTGTTCTAGAGGATTCATTCACTAAAAAGTGAAAAATTAATGAATGAATCAGTTTCCTAAATACAGAGGCAAGTTGTTTTGATTGCCTAGATTTTAGTGCTTTGTTTAGAAATGGTTGAAACAACTCCTAGAATGATGAGCTCGACCCCAAGAGGCAAGGGAATGGGTTGGGCTAGCTATATCATGTAATTTAAAAGTCATTTTCAGGGTTGGACACTTGGGATTACTTTGGCATATCATTGTACATTCTATCTCTGCATTTTTGGCTAAGGAAAGACCAGAGTTTTGCAGCACTGTTTGGGATCCATGTGGCTTTATGTTTTGATGGTGTGCTTCTCTGAGTAATTTTAAGTTTATTAGTGTTATGTGTATCATTTTCCTCTCTTTTCTTCTGAATTTGAACAAATGAGTGATTAAGGTGGAATCCATTAACTGTTATGCTCTGCCTTTGAATTTGTTTAAATTTCCATGTTTTCATTTGTTTAAGGAGAATTCTTGAGACTTTTTTGCTCTCCTTAGCTCCTCACCAGTCTGATCTATCCATCTCACTCACTTTAAAGCATCAAAACAATTGCCTTCCTTGCCCCAATCAGAACTCTGCAGAAACCGTGCCTCGTCCCCGAGCCCAATTTTCCTTTCCCTGTTTCCAACACAAAACCCCCAAAAAACTCAAATAAAACCCTTGTACTTCATACCTAGCCTAATATTAGCTTTTATTACAGTCATCTCGAGCCCCATCGTTTGTCTTTCGCCGAGATCGACCTGGAGAGAGCCCTCCCCTATCCTCGTAGGGCTAGCTACGAAGTTGAGCGTGGTTTGATGTGGACCTAGAACCTTGTCTTTTTAGCCTAAGACAAATATAGGCTCTAACACTATGAAAAAAGGATGAGAGTGAACCCTCGTTGTTTTCAACCACACCCACTTGGAATTCTTTCTGAGACGCCATCAAGGAATAATATTACCCTATCGGGAGCTATGAATGCAAATACATAAAGTGGACCACACTACAGCAGGGAAGGGACCAAGATGTGCCAGAGTTCACAAATACTTTCCATACCCTTTGCACGAAGCTGGGTATCTAGGATATTGAGCAGAAATTGATGCTTAAGTAGCGCGATTGTTTACACAAGTACATCTAGGACAATATGGAGTTCCTGGACATTTCCTCACTCGACACGACGTATCTGTACGCTGACAAGATTGAGCATAAGTTTAAACAGAAGAAGCGAGACTTTGGATCTGTGAATCCAAAGCAAGGAAAATTTTCCCCCAAACCAAAGAATAAAGGACAAAGCTAAGGTGGTGCTACCTAGGATAACCTGCCAAATTCGTAAGAAAGGAAAAACACCCTGAAGATGAAGAAGGACATGGGAAAATGGTGTGAGTTCCATAAGAGATCCACTCATAATACAAGTGAGTGTTTGGTCAAGCAGTCACTAGTAGATGAGTTGAAGGCTTCCGAATCAGACGCAGGTTCCGACTCTGAATCAGAACCCGATAAGGAAATTGACAAAGGGAAGAAGATCATTGATGTGAATCCTAGTGCCACCGTGGCCACCACCAAGATCCAGAAGATTGAGCTTGAAGATCCAGAGGAGGGGGAATGCCTCTTCCACTCACAAATGTGGGTGAAGGGTTCTCTGTTGCAGTTCATTATCGACAATGGGAGCCAAAAGAACCTCATTTTAATAGAGGTAGTGAAGTGGCTAAGCCTAAAGTCTATAACACATCCACAGTCGTACACCATCGGGTGGCTTGACCAAGGATGAGATCTTCATGTTAGCCAGAAGTGTCACCTTCCCTATAACATCAAGTCCTTCACGGATGAGGTACTATGTGATGTATTGTTAGGACAACCATACTTGTGGAAGTGACATGTTGTATATGAGTCTAGACCTTGCTTTGTCATTATTACTTTGGCTAATACGTTGTACAAGATACCAGAGGTAGCCTCACCTACCGCCATCTCTTTTATCACTGTAAAGCGTTGCATTAAGATCATTTCCCAGACCAGGAAATTTGTTTTCCTTATAATTCACCCCCAGGGCAAGAAGAAGGTTGTGGCTATGGCTTCCTGGCAAGGCTCCTCTACGCAACAATAGTATATGGACAAGGTTGTGGAGGAGTACAGGGATATTTTCGCCTCACCCACAAGGGTACCTCTACACTGTCAGGTCAAGCACTCCATCGATCTGACCCCAGGTGCACCACTACCCAATGGAATGATCTATCGCCACTCTATTATGGAGAATGATGAGATCGAGAGGCAGATTCAAGAAATATTGCAGAAAGGGCGCATTAGGACAAGCTCATCACCTTGTGGGATCCCGATTGTATTGGTACAGAAGAAGGATGGGACCTGGAGGATCTGTACTAACTATTGGGTGCTGAACAAGATCATTATCCGGAATAGATACCTAATCCCGCAGATTGATGACCTTCTAGAACAACTCAAGGGGGCCAAATATTTCAGCAAGATTGACTTGAAGTCAAGTTATCACCAAGTTCCTATCGAACCCTCTGATGTGTGGAAGACTACCTTCAAATCCAAGGAGGGCCTTTTTGAATGGTTGGTTATGCCGTTCAGATTGACGAATTCCCCTGCAATGTTCATGAGATTGATGGATGACATATTGTGACCCTTAACAAATACATTCATGGTGGTGTATTTAGATGACATCTTGATCTTCAGTTAGAGTTGGGAAGAGAACCTCCACCATATTTGACAGGTCCTTCAAACCCTGCGCCAACAAAAGTTGTGGTGCTAACTTGGAGAAATGCACCTTTTGCCTGACCTAGGTTCAATATCTGGGGTACGTCATTGATGAGTAGGGTGTACATGTGGGACCATCCAAGATACAAGTCATTTGGGATTGGCCAGCCCCAACCACTCTAACTAAGCTTCGTAGCTTTTTGAATCTTGCCAATTTCTACTGTAGGTTCTTGTTGGGGTTCTCTCATATCACAAGTCAAGTCACCAAGAGCAAAGTGAAAGCAAAGTTTTTTTTGTCGGAAACCCAATAACAAGCGTTCTCGGAGTTGAAGAATCACCTCTGTTCTACACTAGTGCTCACATTACCAGACCTGCAAGAACCCTTTGAGATTGAGACATATGCCTCCAATTATGCTATTGGTGTGGTTCTTACTCAGCATGGGCATCCAGTGGATTACCATAGTGATACACTTTCAGACACAGTCCAAAAGTACCCCACTTACGAAAAAGAAATGTATTCCATTGTGCAGGCCTGCCATCAATGGAATCATTACATTCTGGGGAAGGAAACGGTCATCCACATAGACCACTGACATCTACAATTCATATAGACACAAGGGAAGTTGCAGAACAATTTCCATCAGAAATGGTCCACCTATTTGCAACATTTTCATTTTAACATTAAGTATAAGATAGGAAACTCCAATAATGTCGTTGAGTAACTTAGCCAACCACTGGTCATGGTGTTGATCACTATGATCGACTCCTGTGGGCAAGAGACATTGGGGTGGTTGCATCTTTACATGAGCGATCCAAAATTTAGTAGCATATACTAGACACTCATGGAAGGGAAGAAAGTTCCAATTTTTCACCTTTGTGATGCATTGTTATGCCACCCGGGACACATCTATGTTCCTTCAAGTGAGCGTGGCAAGATGATTTTGGATGCGCACTACAATCAAGTTGTTGGACATTTTGGAGTAGAGAAAAGAGTTGTGGTATTGCAGAAGTATTTTTGTTGGCCGAAATTTCGTCAGGATGTTGGGAAGTACATTAGATCTTGCACCACCTATACCATTTCCAAACCAACCATCAAGAAGCAAGGCTTGTATATTCCTCTACCTACTCCTAATCGTCCTTGGGAATCTGTCTCCATGGATTACCTATTGGGCCTTCCTTCTACTAAGCACAAAAACAATTTCATTTTTGTTGTAGTCGACAAATTCTCTAATATGGCCATCATGGTGGCCTGCAAGAAGAGTATCACAGTAGAGGCCACTGCTAAACTCTTATTTGAGAGAGTATGAGTACACTTTGGGATCCCACAGTCCATTGTCTCAAATCAGGATAGAAGATTCCTAAGTGCATTTTGGTCAAGTCTTTGGTCGATGCTGGATACAAAACTTAATAGGTCCACAACTTTCCATCCCCAAACTAATGGAAAAATAAAGGTTGTCAACGGGATGATCATACACATTTTGCACATGTATAACTCAAAGAATCCATGCGTGTAATGAAAGTCTCCCCTATGTCCAATACAAATACAACAAATCTCTCCACAACTCAACAGGCCACAACCCCTTTCAGGTAGGGTTTGGATTTCAACCATTATGCCCCATTGATGTGGCCATACCATTTGCAGCCACTCAGGTATATTCGTCTCACATTCAGTCCAAAGCTAAAAGAGCTAAAAATTTCATTGAGTGCATCCAACACATATGCCAATAGGTCCATGATATATTGGACATAGCCAATTCTAAGTACAAGCAGCACCATGATTAGCATCGAGTGTCGAACTTGGTGGGAGACAAAGTTTGCCTACATTTGTAGAAGTAGTGCCTTGTTAGACCCCTCCACAAGCTTAGCCCACTCCGATATAGGCCATACACCATCATCAAGGCCATCAGTGACAATTAATTCGAGCTCAACATCCCATCATTCCTTGGCCTACACCCAATGTTTAATGTATATTGCCTTCGACCACACTTTCCACCATTGTTGGACACACCTGACATTGCAGAATAGCTCACACCAATAGAGCTCAATCGAGACTGCATGGAACAGGCCACAATTCATCAGTCATGGACACATAGATAAAGAACACTCACCAATAGAGGATACAACTATATCGAGTTGTCAAAGCAGGCCAACTGATTTCACCAGGGCAAGTGGTTCACCATGGACTAGGTTCAACAGAAATTTCCTCACCTCATGGAGGCTCTGCACGCAATGGTGACCATTTCTTCCTAAGGGGAGAGGAATGATCGAGGTGGATATTGGTGGCCACCCATTTATTCCACCTAGACCCCCTCAGTCATTTTCATCTGTTTCCTTGTTCATTTAAGCAATTACTATTTTCAGCAGTTTTGACCCCCTAAAAGACATTGTTTGGCCAATTCAATGTCTTTAAATTGTAAATCATAAATTGTCAACCAGGGTGCGTAGACTAATGAAGTACAGTTGCAATATGTGTGCTAGAAGTTATTCCTTATGTCGTTATGTTCTTGTTAGGGTCTGAATTTAATATGGAGGTGGTGTCATTGATTATATTAATGTCTCAATTCCTAAAGTTATCAGCTAATTCCTTTAGAGTTATTCTCTATTGAATTAGTTCATGGATGATATGAGAGTGCTTCTAACTTCCACTTGTGTTAAATTATGTTGGGATTTTTATCTTAAGTCTTTAGGCTGCAGCTCTAATTCACTAAGAGAAATCTATTCTATTAAACTAAAAAGAAGTATTGTTTGAATTCCATTATCAAGAAGAAGGCTCTCACACTTTTACTTACTCAATCTTATTCAAACAAGACATTCTAACCAACATCTATACTTATGGAGCAAACAAAATTAACTATTCTAGGTAAAAATAAAACGAAAGAACCATATTGTACCAGGTAGAAAGCAATTCAAATAGCAAATTAATCTAGGTATAAATCAATTTAAAGTACTCATGCATACAACAATTCACTGGTGAGATTATCATACTGCATTTCTCACACAAAAACATAGTATTCAAAGGAATGAAAAGAAATTGAATTGAATTTGGTTAAAGACCTGCCACTATCATAGGGACCCTCCACAAATCAGTCCATAATCTCCAATCAACATAATGCATACACACACAAAACCAGTTCTATTGCTTGTAAATGAAATTTAACAAAATGTCTCAAATTACATCATTCGGCGCGCACCAAATAATAGTGTGGCCATAGTTTTTATAACAAGTTTCTAACATGACAGTCATGAATGATTTAAGCCTATATATATTTATTCTAAATAACTATATTGCTAAACCTTCGATTTTCAGATTGATAAGGTTTTGATGAAATTCAGATTTCGTTCCTACGATGATCTTGTGGTTGACTTTGGGGTTTGATCGTATATCCTGCACTCATCTTGACGAAATGGTTCAAGGGGATAGGAAGGGATCCATGCTTGGGCCATTTCCTATTCATATGTATACTTCGTCGTTGACCTGGAGCTTCTAAACCTTGCAAACAACGGAGACAACTATAGAAATCTGGATTAGCTGCGGAAACGGACCAATTCTATAGCCAATTACATTCTTTAACAAAAAAATAGGGCATATAATCAAACATGAAGAAGAATACATATTATTACTTAATTTTATCAAAACCTGGTGGATGTGGCATTATTTAGGTGGTAAATGTAGGAAAAGAGACAAAACATAGGCTAAAAGGGGTGTCATGGTAAGACAATCTTTGGACTCTACAGACATTTTTTTGGGGTTTGCAGCAGGCTTGTGGCCATAGGCATGGGCCTGTAGCGAAACTTGTAGTACTTAGAGATACCTTTTGAACAAGGTATTGTACGTGCCAAATGGAGACAATATGACCAAGTTACGACCCGAGGAAGTTGGCTGCCCAACTAACCCCAAAGGGGCCCACAAAGTTGTGGTGTTACATCTCCTAGGGTTAGGGTTTTGGTTGTTTAGGGTTTTCTCATGTTTTCCAATCATAAATAGGCCCTTGAGCCTCATTGTAACATAGTTCAGAGGCATGTAGTCACCACATCTCTTCTAAGAGATAAGCTACCATTGCCCGAGCTATCTTATTTCCATTCTGTTTGTAAGAATAGTTCGCTACTTTTCTATTAATGAAATGAAGTGTTTTTTTGCTACATATATGTGTTTATGATTATATTTGTAAGTTGTTGCATTCTTATTTAAGTTTAGATCAAATCTCTTTTATCTAAAATGAAAATAATATAAGTACAAAGGAGAAGGCACTCTCTATGGAGTTACCTGAGACTTGTTCCCTGATAGGCTATTGTGAACACTAAACCCCCTCTAGTATGTTCTCTCAATCCCACTCCCAAATTTGTCTACTTTATTATGGATCAAGATACAATCGAAAGGACTAGAACCCATTTTCTTCATAGTGGTTTGGTTATAGAATAATTTGATATCCAATTAGGGGTAATGTTTGAATCCTTAAAATATCAACTCGAGATAAAATTTTGACCCTTCTAGAGTATTCTTCACAGTCCTCATGTTTCTTTCCCTTTTGCATGAGTAACAAGTGTTGACGTGGCATCCTCTCTAACCATGGTGATAAAATAGTAAGGTAAACTTCTAGGTGGCATAACTTTTGCATACATACTCCATTCAATGTCTTTCTTGCATCTTTGCGAAGGTCCTCAAGTGAAAAACAAACAAGGGTGTTTGGCATAAAAAATATCTTTGAGGCACTAAAATACTTCATTGGATTCCTCAAACTACCTCTAGAAGGTTTCAAACCCCAATTATCCAAACTGGGACCTAATAGTAAAATTGACCTATGAGTTTATTCCTCCAATTTTTCCACTATAAATGCACCAATATGGATGGAAAATAATATAATGATCCAATCTTAAAAATAATATAATGATACAATCTTAATCATACCTCCCCATTTTGGGAGGCTTTTGATCCCTAAAATATTTCACTAAATGAGGTGCTTAATTTTTCCTCCACCTTATCCTTGGAGTACCATTTTTCTTTGCCTAGAAGTTATCCTTTCAACCCAATCTAAATAGGCTATGTTTCCCTCATCTTGTAATTGTGGACCTCTTCCTAAAAACTATGTACTTTGTCAACTCCGTTGAGCCTCCATTTTCTCCAAACTTTCATGATTTTACTGAATAATTTTATGCGTGTACTGTCTATAATCATCATTATTATTTTTACGCATTATTAAGTTATTATTTAGAGGACTTTGGAGTTTATAGTTGTTGATTTATGAACTCTTCTTGTTTTTCTAAATTAAAGGGTATTTAATATAAAAATGACAATAATGGTAGGCTCTTGTGGCAGGTACCATTTGTTCCTATACTAGTTGTTCCTATACCAGTAGTGCTAAATGATGTTTTCAACTTGGAATGGTGTCTTAGAACATGTTTCAGGGCTTGAGTATATTACATCAACATCATCTCTTGCTCCAACTGTTATGCATGGTTCAAATTAGATATCGAGGTATGCTTGTTTTAGTCATTAAAAGAACGTATTAGAAATTCAACTAAACAAGTATTTGTAGATATTGAAAGTGATGCTATTGTGAAGTAATGAAGATATTGTGAGTGGCTTGTGGTGGAGGTAGAGGATACCTTGAAGAAGGAACTCCAGAAAATCCCCAGGACATTTTCAACGTGGATAATGTCTCTTGGAAGGATGACACATTCCCATTGGGGGGCCCATTGGCATATACAAGAGTGCGATTATGGTTGTAGACGCATGTAATATTGTTGTTATAGATATTTCATTCCAAAATAGCGAGTCTGCTCCCAATTCGGCTTATAAGTCGTAGTGCTAAGAACCTTAGGTGACATGGCGATGTTCTATAATGTTGGGGATTTTAGTCACCAGGATACTCTCTTCAATTGTAGCGTCCGCCATTGTTTCTATAGTGGCATCACTTAGGTTTAGTGGATTTTATCTTTGGAAATGACAAATCCATATATAAGCATTGTGTATTACGTTCACTAACCAAGCCGTGTTAATCCTAACAAGCCCACAAGATTTCCATTTGTGAATTATTGAATATATGGGTTAGGCCATCCATTATTGGTTCATGAAAATGTGATGGTTGAGTAGGAACGCTGCCTGAAGAGTAGATGCTAACGCTCGAGCTTCAAATTTAGATGTTGGCAACCAAAAAGAGAAAAGGTTAAACGCTATGAATCTTTTTTCCATTAGAGATTAGTTGATGGTTTTTCCAGATGTCCCATGGTATCTCAATGTCAGACATCGTAAGGGGCATAGTTGTCAACTATTTTATTAGCGCGTATGATTGTGTTATCTTCCAAACTTAGCCAGATATGGTTTTCTCATTTCAGGATCGATTTGTTTTAAACAACCATGCTAAAATTATAAGCGTATATCTGATTAAGGAGGGGAAGCGTTGCTACTATAAAACAAAGGATTGCACACCCAAAAGGGGAGCTACTGAGCTACCAATTTCTCATATTCAGATTCAGATCCAACATTGTATCATTTGGGAGTCACATTTTTTGCAGAATAGGAGGATCGAATTTGATTATGTAGGGAAGGAGGAGTTGCGTGCCCGGTGGGATGATCCCTGGAGGGGACCACTAGAGCCCAACGTTGCTTATTTAGTAACCATGTAATAGGACTTCAGAATTAATATACTTTGGCATTTGATTTATGATTTCGGTGTTTTTCTATACCTTCTTGCGATGTGATTTAATTGCTACAAGGGAAGTGAGTTGGGTGGTTGGGCCCACCAGCGAGTCCGTTGCTCCATACCTCTTGGGATTTCCTTTGCTGCATTTTATTTTGCATAGTGAGTGTTACACAGTAATTTGTCACTGTCTCCTTGTCAGTCTTCCTACTGTGTCATGAGTTCAAGTCAATCATGCTCATCCTCTCTAATGTTGCCAAATGACCCACTTTGCCAAAGTTTTAATATCATCCGACTTTTATTAAAATAACCGCGCTGATGGGTGCTTCATAATAGAACGAATGCGCTGCCAGCGCGGAAGCACACGCGTTTCCCGCGCTGGTCGAATTTCATGAGCCAGCGCATTTGCTATTCATGTCCGGTCGCGCTGACATGACCTTCCCTGTTATTCATCTGCGATGTCAGCGCTCCAGTGCAGTTATGGACCCGCGCTGATCCAGTTTGGGCGAGTTTGTTCTAACAGCCGGCCTTTCCAGATGACTCCAGACCTGGTTGTTGGCCTTGTAAATGTCGCCCTCCCTTCTCTGGCATGTCTGTTTCGTCATTTGAGCCACCTTCCTTGGAGATAAGCTCATCCTCCCACCATTTTTGGAGACTCCTTCTCTTATTTAAACCTCTACCATTGCCATGAGCAGCTAGTTTTTGATAGTTTTTGGATTTGATAGTGCTTGGAGTGTTGTTGCTAGTGTGGGAACTTGATAGGTAGTTGGTGTGGCAAGTGTTTGATTGCTAGAGAGCTTAAGGAAGGTTGTGAAGTGTTTCTTTCTTGTGTAAACTTGTGTGAGAGAGAGTTTGTCTTGGGAGATCTACCTCCAAGGGTGAATGCTTAAGAGACTTGCTGGCCGGACCCTCTTGAGAAGGATTCGACGTCAGAACTTTGGTTGTATTCTTCTCTATTATTTATTAATAATAGATGACTATCATTATGGTTCCACTCTCATTGTTTCATGTTTGATGTTGAGTTATATCTTTTCTGACTGATATATAATTGCATCTACTAGATTTTATGCTTGTTTTCGTGTTGTTCTTTGCATGTGCAGGTGTCCAATCACGGAGATCGTGGGGATCGTGACCGGCCAAAGCAAAGGAACGAAGGCGACATCTCTTCGACGAACACTAGCGTTGGAATCCAAGTAGGTTCTCACCATCTACTTTTTATTTGCAATTAGGAACTTGCGTGATAGCATTGTGTGATTGTTGCTAGACCCGGTCTGGGCTAGTAGGGATCGTCTCTGTCCGCAGAGAGGATTTACCTCCACAACAATTTGGCGACTCCGCTGGGGAGTTTCTTTACCTTGTTGTTTGATTTGTAAACTTTGGAAGGAGCCTGAAGCATGGCCAGGTAGCCTTAGAAACGCTATTGCTTTGCATTAGCGAAGTAGATCAAAGCCACTTCAGTCCATCTCCGGTTTGGTTTACAAACTGAACAGCTTGGAGCTGGCTTTTGTCTTTTGTGTTCTTTTTTTTCCTTGAGTTTGATTTTTGCTCTCTTTTCAAAGATTGGGGATTAGTTCTCTGCTTTTGGATTTCTTGGTTCAGTCTGGGAGATGCCTTGATTGTTTAAAGAGTGATTGCCTTGGTTTGGGAGCTTTTGGCTTGATTGTGCCTGTTTTTTAGCCTCAGCGCGGTTTATAATAAAACAGTCACGCTGACATCGCATAGCTATTTCTTTGACTTCGTCATCATCGCGTTTATACACTGAACAGTCGCGAAGGTTTTGAAAATCAAACCAGTGCGGTTAAGCCGTGTACTTCCACATTGACAGGGCTTTGTTGCTACGCGTGGTTTCTGATCAGCGCTTTGTTGCTGTGTATCACCCGCGTTGATACCTGTAGAATTGAATTTTTTCAATTCTTCCTCCTGAGCCTCTTGGTTTGGCTATCCCCTGCTCTTTTCACTTGGTTTATGACTTGTTTTCTATTGTCTGAATATTGAAGCACTTGTTTGGGAAGTCTTGGTGGGCGGATCTTGTTTTTGTGTCTTGTGACCTGGTGTTATCATCCCGATTTCGTTGGATTGGCTTTGTTTCATTACTCGTTCACAAAGATTCGTTTACTACTTGCCTTTTGCTTTTGCGAAAACCTTCCTCTTTGCTTGGTTGTCGAGGGGATTGTTATTGAACCAGTCCTTGCATTGTTTCGATTACTTATCACTACCCGAACACAGATTACAGTTGTTTGGGGTCAATCGGTTCTTTTCACATTTATTTGTTATTATTTCTCAAAAATTTGTTTAGTGCACTTTTCCATTGAAAAGAAAACGAACAATGTCTTTTGCGTTGAATTAGTTAATTGAAATTAGAGGCTTTTCATTGATTAAGTGATTTAAAACAAAGAAAAGTTTCGTTTATTTGTCATTAGCTGCATTAGAGTAGCTCTCGTTTGTTTGTGGTCATTTTGTTTGAAAAATCCTTAACTCTCTCGTAGTTAGTATTCATCGAACGAAATGATATTCTTTGGCATATAGTTTGCATCTAGGAAATTTTGAGAGATTTCATACGGTAGGACCTGGAAATTGAAACTTAACTAAAGATCAACCATAAAATGAACTGAATGAACTTAAAAACGCATTGGAACATAATGCTCACTGATTAGAGGTCTAGGCTAGAGACGTGCTCCGGCATCGTTAAACCTAGTCACTGTTGTTTCACACTACGGTTGGGTGATTCCTCCTTTTGTGACTCGATAGTGGTCTATCACGGACTTGAGCTCCCACGTACCGTCGCGTATATAGGGGAGACCCCACTAGGTTATCATCCTTTATCCACAGGAAGCCGTGTCTGCCGCCTTACAAGCCGTAACGTACTGAACACAGCATTCGTGAAGATTGACTGCCGTACGGGAAGTCCTTGGTTTTCATATGACTGCCAAGGTGTATATGCAGTTTTACGGATTTGTTTGGCAAACCCTTTGCCTAGTCTCTCCAGAGTAGTCACTTTTGATCCTTTTCAGACTCCTTAAAAGAAAAGGCTCACTTGAGCAGTTTGTCACTTCGGGCTTACAAAACATTCGAAGGCGACTAGAGTCACCTTTTTGTCCTTTTCTCGACTCTTAAAACATGAAAAGGTCAAGTTGCGTCCTTGCGTCCTAAAATTTATTTGGCCACGATTAACATTACCCGGTTAGATCTTGTTTGCGTTAGTTTGAGTAGGTTTCTTTCTCGTTTGTGATGGAAACCTTCCCCGAGTCTACCGGCCCAGGCATCCCCTCTAATGGGAATCCTGGTCATTTCCCTCCTTTTGGAAATGTTGGTGCTCCTTATATGGCAACGTTGTCCCTCCCAGGGTTAACTGTTGGGTTGCCGGTTTGGTTGTTCTCAACCTCTTTGGTCCCTGCCGTCTCACCTACTGATCCATCAGTCCCTCCACCTGAACAACATCATGTTGATTCTAAGGTGGACCTCTCCCCTTCTACGCCTACTTCTACGTCCTCATCTTCTACTTCGCCTGGTGAAAGTCTCGATTCGAGTAACCCGGTGGCTAAGAAGAAGAAGAAGAAGGCTCCCAAGGGAGAGGCTAGAAGTACAGCTCTTACTCCGAGTACACCTGAAGTCGGGCCACCTTCTGCTCCTCCGCGGAAGGTCAAGTTTCCTTGTCGATTATGCAAGGAGGACCATCTTCTTCGCGATTGTCTTGGCATTCCCAGGGTACTAGAAGTATGGTCTCGCGATCCGGCCCGCCCCTCATCGTCCTCTGAAGCTCACGGCGATGCTACCTTATCAGTTGGGAATGGTAAGGGAAAAGGGAAGATTCGGATCCCCTGTAGACTTTGTGAAGGCAATCATCCCCTTCACCTTTGTCCACTCATGGATAAAGCCTCCGGTGTTTTGGCAAGTCTTACAGCTCCTTTACCCCAACTACCCGTTGGATATCGACGTCTCTCTGCAGCTGCAGATCGTTCCCCTGCTGACAAAGAGATTGCTTCAGATTCTTCTCTTGTCCAGGCCCCTCTTCCCGAACCCGGCTGTCCCCAGCCTGTTCCAGACCAACCATTGGTCGGAAAGAGTGTCGACTCGAGTTCACCACCCGTCGATCACTCTGTTTCGGACGAGCATCACGCCCATGTTCTTCTCGTCTCTTCAGATTCTCCGGAGTCCCGAAATGACTCTCCTAACCCAGCTGCTCCCGAAGGTTCTCCTTCGGTTCCTTTAGCACATGGGGGCAATCATACGATTCCCCCACCAAGTAGTCTAGTCGCTTCCTTTGATTGGAATCGCTTGATCGCCAGTCGCCTTCCATCCCATATGCCTTTCCAGATCACAGTACATGCCTGTGCTACGGCAGTACCTGGCACTGTTTTGGATGAAGGGGCGTCTGTCAGTCTTATGTCGTACACTACTTGGCAAGCCTTAGGTTCCCCGCAGCTTGGGCCAGTCACTCAGAATCTGTTGGCCTTCGACGGAGGAGCCTGTCCATCTCTAGGAGTTCTCCCGAAGTTCCCTATTACTTTGGGAGGCAAAACCGTCTATATAGACGTCTTGGTTACCCAAGGTGTTTTAGACTTTAGTCTTCTCCTTGGTCGCGACTATGTTTATGCCATGGGGGCCCTCGTTTCTTCGCTTTTCCGTGTGGTTTGCTTTCTGCACGATGGAAGAATTGTGACTATCGATCAAGTGTCATTCGTTAGTCCCCTGATGCCTCCTGCGTCGTTTTCATCCCCTCCTAGTTTTCATCCACCAGTTGCATCTACCCCACCATAGATCAACTATGTGGCCACCTATCCCATGCTTGGATCCAGTGATGCCGCCATCGTGCATAGTGTCCTGGGGGCATTGGGCCCTGACTTCCAAGATGTTTCCCTTCCACCGGGAGTGGCAATCTTGGAAGCCCCAACTTTCTATTCATTATGATGAAGGTTTGGTGGAGCATAGTTCTTTTCCTGTGTCAAGCTCCTTAAAAAATGAAACTAGGTCTGGTTGGAGCATAGTTCCTGATCTTGTGTCAAGCTCGTTAAAAAATGAAACAAGGGTTATGAGGATAGTTCTTTTACTGTGTCAACCTCATTAAAAAATGAAACAACTCCCTTTCCAAATCGAGCCTTTTGATTAAGATCTCGTAAAATACAAGTCGAGTCTTTCCTCGATCTCGAGAGTGAACCTTCATTCCATCCACTTTGTTGAATGCAATGAAGCTTGGGGGGCATGTACCTCGATTTGCGTTATTATGCTGGGGGCATGCGAACTCATACCAAGCATAGTTTTTCGTTTCAAGCTTGTGTAAACATGAAACAAAATCCAAGAAAAGTTCTCCATGGTTCAAGCTTGTGTAAAAATGAACCCATACACGATTTACATCTCGTGATTGCCATTTTTATCCGTTGAATTCTGCTAGATGAGCCTTGGTTGTTTCATTCCATTGCCACCATCTCTTTGGCCGATCATATGCTTTCACTTGGTTGTTTTTCCTTTCCTGAGGAACCGCAGCGATGAGTGGTTTTCTTAGCTAGCCTCTTGACCATTACATGTTTTGAGTAGTTCCACCATTGCTGGAACCAGTTGCTACCCTTTATACCACTCGTTCCTCTAGGATGAGTCACCTTTAAGCTCTTTTCTGACTCGTAAAATATGAAAAGATTGCCGAGTATTTTCCCTTTTTGACTCGTTAAATAGAATAAAAATGGAGGTTTGCTTTCAGCTCTTTTCCGAACGTTTAAATGTGAAAAGATCGTCGAGTTACCCCTCTTGACTTGTTAAACGTAAATAAGAGGCGGTCGTCTTTAAACTCTTTTCCGACCGTGTAAAAACGAAAAGATCGTCAGACCCTTGTCGTTTCAGGTTCGTTAACGGTTACGAAACGACGTGCTTTTGACCACTTTTTTACCTTTTTGGGTCGAAGTCACTACTTACAAAAAGTACTCCTCGATCATACTGGTCGGGCGGTTCTTTCGAGCATTGTTTTATACTTTTTCGGGCTCGGGAGACACAACTTTACGAAAAAGCACCCCCCTGGAGTTTTCTTTTCTGCTGTCTTTTCAGACTCTCTAAATAGGAAAAGACGCTGAGTTCTTCCTTTGTCGGACTTGTTAAAACTTAATGACATCGGATTCTGTCAAAATGACGCCTTCCGAGCATATGCTATCCCCGTCAAGCTTGTTATCAAAAAATAATCGGGGTACTCGCCAGGAATGGTGGGGAAAATGGAATCATAATCATTGTCGTGTCGACAGTATGTCGCTCTTGAACATGGCACTTTTCTGCATTCGTGTTGGGGTGGGGACATCTCATCTTGTTTTACACTAGCCTTTGTGGGTTTGGGTTATCCTGTTTGACTTTTCATCTGCTCATTAACTTGTCACCATGACCCTTAATCATTTGAATATCAGTACTGCCAAGTCTACTGTCGTGCCATCGATATGTTCAAGAGAAGTTGGCCTCTGCAAGAATACTCAACCCCCCTTTGATACCTCACACAAAATATCTTATCCTTCTCTGTCTCGTGTTGATGATGTGGGAAACATTATGGCCCACCTTCGATCAAGGTCACTTCCTGTCAACTTCAGCTCATTATCCAGGAAGGTGACTTAGAGACTCCCTTCAGGTGCCTTAGAGCCTGCATGCCTCAATGGCAGGTTCTTCGTGTTCGACGTGAGGTTTTCATCACTGGCCTCCGATCGAATGATTCTGCGGGTGTTCGACACCAACTCATTGATTCACACGCCGCGGATTGTACCTATAGTACCTTGAGGACCATTTTCATTATTGGTGGTACCTCTCGCGTCTGTTAACAGTTTTCATCATTGACTGGTAACCAGACGATGTTCATGCATGTTCGACTTCAGCTCATGTATTCACATGCTTGAACTTGTACTTTGTTCGGGCCGAGATGGAGCGCAAGACCCTGGATTTTGTCTATTGAAATCTAGGCTGCGAGTTTGTGGATTATTATGATCATTACATGACTCATTGATGGATGGCTGCACCCATACCTGAGTCTTCACGGATTGCTGCGACCATACCTTTATTACCATCATGGTCTCTTTAGCTGGGTGGCTGCGTCCATACCACGGACCTCCTTCGTATGTCTTTTGGATGGCTGCGCCATGCTTGGACTACATGTAATCGATTGTCAGAGATATCAGTTGTACATATGTGCAGGTTCTTCCTGGTGGTGTTCCAGTTCAGCTAGTTTCGTAAAGCATTTCACCCCTCCCACTCTTTCGGGCTTCATGCTTTAGGGGGCATTTGTTACACAGTAATTTGTCACTGTCTCCTTGTCAGTCTTCCTACTGTGTCATGAGTTCAAGTCAATCATGCTCATGCTCTCTAATGTTGCCAAATGACCCACTTTGCCAAATTTTTACTATCATCGCGACTGTTATTAAAATAACCACGTTGATGGGCGCTTCATAACAGAACGAATGCGCTGCCAGCGTGGAAGCACACGCGTTTCCCGCGCTGGTCGAATTTCATGAACCAACGTATCTGCTATTCATGTCCGATCGCGCTGACATGACCTTCCCTGTTATTCAGCTGCGATGTCAGCGCTCTAGTGCAGTTATGGACCCGCACTGATCCAGTTTGGGCGAGTTTGTTCTAACAGCCGGCCTTTCCAGATGACTCCAGACCTGGTTGTTGGCCTTGTAAATGTCGCCCTCCCTTCTCTGGCATGTCTATTTCGTCATTTGAGCCACCTTCCTTGGAGATAAGCTCATCCTCCCACCATTTGTGGAGACTCCTTCTCCTATTTAAGACTCTACCATTGCCATGAGTAGCTAGTTTTTGATAGTTTTGGATTTGATAGTGCTTGGAGTGTTGCTGCTAGTGTGTGAACTTGATAGGTAGTTGGTGTGACAAGTGTGGGATTGCTAGAGAGCTTAAGGAAGGTTGTGAAGTGTTTCTTTCTTGTGTAAACTTGTGTGAGAGAGAGTTTGTCTTGGGAGATCTACCTCCAAGGGTGAATGCTTAAGAGACTTGCTGGCCGGCCCATCTTGAGAAGGATTCGACGTCAGAACTTTGGTTGTATTCTTCTCTGTTATTTATTAATAATAGATGACTATCATTATGGTTCCACTCTCATTGTTTCATGTTTGATGTTGAGTTATATCTTTTCTGACTGATATATAATTGCATCTACTAGATTTTACGCTTGTTTTTGTGTTGTTCTTTGCATGTGCAGGTGTCCAATCACGGAGATCGTGGGGATCGTGACCGGCCAAAGCAAAGGAACGAAGGTGACATCTCTTCGACGAACACTAGCGTTGGAATCCAAGTAGGTTCTCACCATCTACTTTTTATTTGCAATTAGGAACTTGCGTGATAGCATTGTGTGATTGTTGCTAGACCCGGTCTGGGCTAGTAGGGATCGTCTCTGTCCATAGAGAGGATTTACCTCCACAACAGTGAGAGTGTGATTTAAGATAGCTCTGCAATTTCATTTCACAACTCTTCTTTTCAGCCATTCGATTTTCAATTTCATTCCATTGCTTTGGACATTTGAAGTTAATGATATCATTAAGCGATACCTTTTTGGACCTGGGTGAGAAAAACTTTGGGGAAACACTCAAGACTAGGGTTTGAAGTAGGGTATCAGTGTTGGGAACCATGGAGGGGCGAGAGGGGTGGATTTCCACTCCCTCCTATAGTCATGTAGTCTCAAACTTCTTCAAGAAGCCGATGGAAGTAGAAACCGGGAGCATAGACAGAGAAAAACAGGAAAACAGTAGGCCACACGGGCAGGCAGAAAATCAGAGGGAAGAAAGAAGAGAGAAGAGCATAAGAGGAGGCAGTCAGAAAACTAACCACAGGAATCTGACAGGACCATGTAAACCTAGGTTAACCATCACACCTCGAGTGGTGTTAAGTGATCCAGCACTATAGGCGCATAGGGATCACATGGCGACTTACGCCGTAATATGAAAATTTATGGGGTTATGGCCAACAGAGAAGGCTTTACATGCATCGATAAAGAACCATTGGAAACCTAAGGGAGAAATAAATCTGCACCTTAGATCCAAGGGTTTCTTCATAGTAATGTTCTCAAACATAGAGGATAAAGACAGAGTGTTCGAAGGAGGACCATACTTCTATGTTGTTGTAGGCCTCTATATGTGGCCATGGGTGATGAATTTTGTCTTGGAAAGAGAGACATTCACATCTGTGCCGGTATGGATAAGAATCTACTCCCTACCTTTAGATTATTGGCTACTAGAATCCCTAAAAGCCATAGACAACAAACTAGGGCATTTCTTAAAAATATCAGATGCCACACTGCACGGAAAAGACACCTCCTTTGCTCGAATATGCGTAGAAATGGAACTTTTTGGAGCTCTACCAGATGAAATCATTCTAGAAGTTTATGATGAAGAATGGGTGCAGGCGGTGGATTACGAGCATGTCCCTTTCAGATGACGCAAATGTCATGAACATGGGCACCTCTTCAGAGACTGTGCTTGAAACAAAATGGAGAGCAGTATTAAAGCCACCTCAGGGAAAGATACTGAAGGTTTTACCAAAGTGGGAGGCTGAGGGAAAGGAGGGAGAAAGAACAAGAAGAAAAGCAACGAGGAAAAGTAGCCTAGTCAGAATAGATTCAAGATATTAGAAGAAGAAGATGGGAACAATGAAGCGAACCAGGTACTGCAGGACAGTCCTATAGAGAAGGAAAAGGATGACAACATGGAGGATAGACCTAAAAACAACCAACAAAAGGAGGATCTGCCAAGCACTATGGAACTTGACAGGGACCATGAGATGACCCCAAGCGAAGTGGGAATGGAGGATCATGAGTTGCAGGAAATTCTTGAAAGGGAGCATCTTGATCTAGAAAAGTTCCTGGAGCAAGGAACTACCAAAGGGGTGGATTCGCTACCTCAAGAGGAGTTTAACAGAGTACAACAACTCTTCCTCTGGATATCTTAGGAAAAGGGTTCTAAGGTCAAAAGAAACCATGATAGTCAAGACAACGAAGGAGTAAAAATGATGGAGGCTGCAGTCGGACAAGCTCCCAAGAACCCAGGTAGGAAAAGAGGAAGAAAAAGACAAAAAGAGCTGCTGATAGAGTGTGGAAAACTCATGATCAACTCAGGTAAGATGAATGACCTTACTAGCTACTAATTTACAAATCTTTCTTAATTAAGATTACAACATGGAATATTAGGGGTCTAGGAAGTAAAAGGAAACAAAGAAATCTCAGCGATAGAATGAAAGAGGAAAAACCAGATATGGTGTTTATCCAGGAAACAAAATGTTCAATAGATAAGATAAGAGTGATACATAGCAAATGGCTTATTAAGTATTAATATCTAGAAGTTGAAGTAGACAACACAGCAGGAGGAATTCTCACACTTTGGAACCCCCAGAAACTTGGAATCCTAGATGTTGAAGCATCCAGGAACTACCTATCAGTGGTTATCCAACCTTTGGGTGATAAGGAAGTTTATTTGATCACAAATGTCTATGGTCCACAAAAACTTGAAGACAAACTCAGGCTTCTGACTTTACTGGAGGAGCTAAGAGAAAGATATCTAGTTATCCCCTGGATTTTGGGAGGGGACTTTAATATGATCAGATCTCTCTCTCATAAAAAGGTGGGACCAGATCACTAGGCAAAGATTCCATAGCATTTCAGGATTTCATAAACAACATGAGGCTAGTGGATACAGAGACTAGAAATGGTACCTTCACCTGGAATAATAAGAAGGGAGGGGCTTCTCAAGTAGCTTCTAAACTAGAAAGGTTCATTATCTTTGAGGACCTCATCCTCATAGGCATGGAATTGTCGGCTATAATCCCCCCTTTTGGAGGCTTAGATCACTGGCCCATTCAACTTGAAGCTTCCTTTCAAGTTGAATAGGTCAGGGATCTGCCTCCATTTTGGAGGCTCAGATCACTGGCCTATTCAACTTGAATCTTCCTTCTGCATTAGAGATTGAAATACATCAAACTCAGGCTTAAAGATTGGAATAAAAATGAGTTTGGAAATATCTTCGAAGCCAAAAAAGTAGTTGATCGGAAACTCCAGGGAATTAACCAAGTCCTCATCTCAGATGGCTTCACCGAGGAAAGTAAAATACAAGCTAACGCCCTTCAACATGAATGGAAAGGCTTATGCAAGCAAGAGGAGATCTTCTGGAGAAAAAAATTGAGGGTACAATGGATAAAATAAGGAGAAAAAATACAAGGTTTGTTCATGAATCTGCCATGGATCATAGGTCTCATTACAGGATTTCAAAACTCAAAGATACTCAAGGAAAATAGCTTAACACCCACAAAGAAATAGAAACTTCTCTGGTTCAACATTTCTAAAGAATAGCAGATGAGCCTCTCATAGATAGATCAAAATTCATCAATAACTTCACAAAGCACATTCCTAAGCATGTGACAAGAGAAGACAAGTATAATCTTAACAGACCAGTGACTGAAGAGGAGGTCAGTGAAGTCATCAAAGAGATGCAAAATGGGAAAGCTCTAGGTCTAGATGGTTTCAATGTCGACTTCTTCAAAGCATGTTGGAAAATAGTCAAGCAAGATATCCTCAAGGTGGTGGAGGACTTGAGGAAAAAAAAAACTGTTTTGAAAGCGCTCAATACCTCTTTCATATCTTTGATTCCAAAGCAAGAAAATGCTATGACACCAAATAGATTTAGACCCATAGCATTATGCAGTGTGGTGTACAAAATTATCTCCAAAATAATTGCAAACAGGCTCAAGCCCCTTCTTCCAACTCTTGTGTCTGAGGAGCAAACTGGATATGTGGAAGGAAGACAAATTCTAAATAACGTTATTCAAGCTCACAAGGTGGTTCACTCACTCAAGAGAAATAAGAAGGCAGGTATGATCATATAACTTGACCTAGAGAAGGCTTATGATAAGCTAAGTTGGGCTTACATCAGGGAAGTACTAATAGCATAGGATTTGACCATAACTGGATAAGATGGGTGATGGCCCTTGTTACCACCTCAAGTTTTTCAATCCTCCTAAAGTGCTCACCATCAAAAACATTTAAGCCTTCGAGAGGACTCAGACAAGGAGATCCGCTCTCAGCCTTCCCCTTTATTCTCATGATGAAAGGTTTAGGCAAGGCGATCAAATCTGCCAAAGCAGAAGGCAAAATCCAGGGTCTTAAACTCACCCTGAATGGAGATGCATGGACTTATCAACAATTTGTGGATGACATCATGCTACAGGGTACACCCACGATCAAAGAAGCTCTTTCCTTTAAGAAAATTCTGAACAACTTTGTTATGGCTGCGGGTACAAAGGTAAGCCTTACCAAATCAAAAATTTTCTTTTTTAATACTGACATTTCTATTCAGAGAAACTTCACCAGAATTCTAGGTTTTCAAAGAGATCAGCTACCCTCTGAATATTTGGGAATACGTCTAACAGATAAACCTCTAAGAAAGGCAGTTTGGGAGCCTATTATTAATAAACTCTAGGACAAGATCCGGAAATGGAAAAACAGGTCTTTGAATTTAGCAGGATGACTATTTCTTACAAAAGCTATCCTACAAACTGTCCCCATATTCATGTTTTCAACCCTTCCAACTCCTAAAGGAGTTGTACAACACATCAGGAATATCCAAAGAGATTTTCTCTGGGGCAAAGGGGAAGAGAAACAGAAATGGGCTTTGGTAGCTTGGGAAAAGATCTATAAACCCAAGACACATGGAGGTGTGGGACTTGATGACCCTGAAACCCTAAGCAAAGTTTTTGGGGCAAAACTATGGTGGAGATGGCTAAAGGAATCGGTTACCCCTTGGGCCAAAGTATGGAAACAAAAATATGCAAATAATTGGAAAGAAAGGGAGTACATTCGAATTTATGGGCTCATCAAAGGCTCCCACATTTGGAACAAATCTTGGGAGAATAGAGCCATTGTTCAGAAACACAGTTTTCTGGGAAATCAGAGATGGAAACCTAGCTCGATTTTGGGAGGACAATTAGCAATAGGAACCTAACCTGTTAAGAGAATAATTTTCCAGTCTCAAGAATTATATTGACAAAAAAGGTTTACTCAAGGTAAAGGACTTCTAGGATCAGGATAGAAGCAAGGGAAAATGGAGAATATGGAAGAACCTGGTATACAATGATGAGTCCCATTTGAAGGCCCAGGTAGAAGCTCTTATGGTTATCTTGGAACAGAGAAAGATTCTGACATCAACATCTTCAGACCAACTGAGATGGGGAAAAAACAATGAAGGCAACTTTAACCTCAGAGAAGCCAAGAGAATAGCCCTAGGGCTTGACTTTCCAAACCCTGATAAGGTATGGAAGGACCTATGGCAGAACCAAAACTGGATGAAAATCAAATTGTTCATGTGGTTGGTACAACATAAAAAAATTTTGACTTGGGAAAACCTTCGGAAAAGAGGTATAGCCGGTCCATCTAGATGCCAACTATGTGAATTACAAGAAGAAACAATGGAACACCTACTCAACCTCTACCCATTCACCTCCACCTTGTGGAATTGGGTGGCTTCAATCTTCAGACAAATGGACAGGGACATTTGCAGCATCACCAGCACTTTGAGGAATTGGAGGAGGAACTTCTCTGAAAATGAAATAATCAACAAGGCTTGGGCTATGGTTCCAAGCTTTATAATCTGGAATGTCTGGCAATAATGCAACAATAGGATCTTCAAGAACAGAATTGGTTCATCCCAGAGCATCATGGCTCAGATCACAAGACAACTCAAAGAGACTGTAGGAACCCTTCTAAAGAAACCCCCTAAGAACCAACCTCAACACCAGGAGGTGCAGATACTTCTTCATTTGGGCCTACAGGGGCATTTTCCCCAGGGCATAAACAAGACTGTAAGTCATATAATAGTTGAAAAGGACTTCTGGCAACCTCCCCCTCTTGGTTTTATGAAATGCAATATATATGGAGCCTCTAAAGGCAACCCTGGTATGGCTAGATATGGACAAGTAATCAGAGATGAAAAGGGTTTCATAAAAGCCATCTTTCAAAGTCATTTGGGGAAGGCCACTAATAATATGGTAGAGCTCATGGCCCTTGAGAAATGCCTAGAAATATTGATGGAATCAAATTTACATAATACCATCATTGAAGCGGATTTTGAACTGATAACTAATTTGGTCAAGAAAATATGCAATGGCTCTGCTCTAGAGAAAGTGTCGAAATGATGGAGGTTACTGTAGGTCTATTAATGTATTCCATCCCACCTGCGAACCATGAGAACCCTCAGTTTTGTTCATGTGCACCGAATAGCCAACAGGTTAGCAGACATTTTGGCAAACGAAGGAGTACTCTATTCCAAAAGCAATAAAAGATATGACTGGATGGTGACTCCCTAAGGATGATTGTGGGAAGATTGTCACATACAGGCGACCTTAGACAGGGAGTACTTTCAGAGCATGAGAAATAAGCAGAGTGAAGACTGATGGAAACAGAAGAGTTTCAGTCAACACGGGGAAGTAGCATATGGTAAAGTGCGAGCAGGATGACAGGCACCTGACTAAAGCTTGCCTTTGGTTTTCGGGCGGGAAACTGCACCTTGAACTCTATACTCCTAGGGTTTTTAGGAAGGAAATGACATACAAGTTAAATCTAGGTTTGGACCCGATTTACATTGAATGTGGCCTATTAATGCTATGGGCCGTTGGCTTAGTTAATGTGTGGGCATGTTGTCGAGATCACAGTTATCCCATGTATTTCGGGTGATGATTAGCAAGACCGTTAATTTTCCAATTGGACCCAAAATTCATTTAGGAAAAAACTTAATTTTGATTCGAGTCCGTAAGGGCAGTTGAGTTACGGGCTAGTTGCTCAGACCTTTTTGGATCTCTTACATCTTGTGGATTTCAGGCGGTTAAGTTGCACATGGGTTATCTATTCATCCGGACCCGAAATAGATCAGAGAGATGAAACATTTTTCTTTTTGGGTCCGTTTGAATGGATAAAGGGTAAGCATGATGGCAACCCAATATCGCCTCTTGACCGTTGGATCTTTAATGGTTGATTACACGGTCTTCGGATTTCATGTTCTTTGAAGGTTTAGAGTGGTTACTTGGCAGTGTTTTTTGGGCCCTCGGCACGGTGGGCCCCATCATCATAGGTTTTTTGTGGCTCGACAGTGTGAATAGAAGGTTTCTATTTCACCGGATGTCCCAAATGACGCCTTAAGGGCGGGTTGTCCCTTTGTTTCTCTGCTCGAATGGATAAGTGGTAGTGTGGGCCACAACTCCTTTGTAGCTTGTGCAACCTTTTATATATTATGTACTTTTTTAGAGTTTAATAGAAGGACCTACTCTCACTTGATAAAATAAAATGAAATCATTAAGCATTTTTTATAACTGAAGGATATAATTGCTTATTAAGAATTCTGATTTAGTATATACCATTTGAGCTTCATGATTTCCTTAAAACTATTATTTTAAATGTGAAACTGATTCCTGCACTTTGAAGAGAAACATTCATTCTTGAAATTTTAATAATTAAATTCTAGGATCAGCATAAGGAAAAATTATCATATTGTTTTATTGGCAAGTGAATTGCTCACAAGAATTCTTGGAATGTTTTAAGGTTAAAAAGTTATATCCCTTCATCATAATTGACTACTGCTTTAGGCCGATATACTCAGTGCAGGAACAAGACATACTTCTGGTGCAGGAACATTGTTTCAGTACAGGAACAATGTTCCAATGCAGGAACGTTTTTGCGGTGCAGGAATGATGATTCAGGCCAGGAAGGAAAACTTGCAACAAAGACAAATGTGCACTTTCCTTAAAATTGAATATTGAATCATTTCCAAAGAAGCAGTATAATTAAGATCTCTTTTAAAAAATTTCAATGGTTTCATTAGATTAATTGGATAGAAGCAGCCTTATGTTTTATTTCATGATTTTCATATTTGCAACATAGAATTAATTTTTAAGAGGTTTTGCATTCTTTATCTGCTGAATCATATTCTTTATTTCTTGAATCGGTTTCTTTTGAATGGGGCCTACATTCCCTTACCCCCTGGAAAACTAAGCAAGACTTACTACAGGGGTCAACTCAACCCAGAAGAGGAGCCAGAAGTAGATTCCCAAAGTGTGTTTACTTTACTTTCGAAAATTTTTGTTCCTTTTTCCTGAATGATGCTTCTTTTGAATTTCTTGCAAAAGATTGGTTTTTATTTGATAGATCCCTGAGGTCATATTCTGGCATATATTGTGCTATGCCTCTAAGTTTATTTACCAGGATTAAAAAATTAAATGTTGGTGTAAATCTTGGATGTATATCGCTCGACATTTTGGCGTTGTTGTTTGGGAGGCGTTGTAGGATAAGGCCTCAATGATTTTTCATGCTTTTCCCTTTCCTTCACAATTGAATTTCTAGATTAACGAGATTCCCCTTGCTTGTTGAAGCATACTGGACGACATTCCCAGAGAGCTCACAAGCTAGGTTTTCCTTTCTGCAAATGAGTGATTTCATTTACTGCAAAGTGTGATGCCTGATTTGTTTCTTTTACTGCAATTTAGTTTTTATGAGTAATTTTTTCTGTAAAGTGTGATGCTTGATTTATTGCAATTGAGTTTTTTATGAGAAATTTATTTTACTGCAAAGTGTGTTACTTTTTTTCTTGCAATAGAGGTTATTTAATTTCCGCAAGTGTGATTTCCTTAGTTTACAATCTTGGTTTGTTCTTTTTACTGCAATTGATCTTTTGAGTTTTTCAGGTGCTAAAAGAACCCCCCACTCTCAATCCAGGTGCTGACAAGACTTTCCAGCTAGCAGGAAAATGCCAGGAAGTGTGATGCTATTCAAAGAACTATCTCAAATTCTGGTAGAAGCTGGGGTCTCTGCTTCACAGAAAGAACACATATTGGCATCAATTAGAAATCGGTCTACTCCTATGGAAGAAGAGAATCATGAAGAACCAAAAGATATTCCTAGGGAGACCGAGAAGCTATGGATCATGCTTGATGAGGAGAAGCCATCAGAAGCAGAGATTGAAGAACACCAACCTGATCCAACCTGCACTTTAGAGGATGAACAAAGAAAATTGGAGGATTTTCATGATGCACCAGATGTTGCCCATGAATCAAATGACCAAGAGTATATGGATCCCATAGAATCTTGGTTTCATATGACTGTCAGTATTCATCCCTCCCTTATCATTCAACAATTTGTAGCATCACATCAGTTAATGCAACTGGTACCTCATGTTCTGGTATTTTCTTGCATATACTTTCTAAATTTGAACATGAATATGATTATCCTCTTGTTGTGCACTGGAAGTTCTCCTATACTTATAAGGGAGTGTTCTGATTCTTAAATAAATGCCATGAATAAATTTGTTACAATAATGCAATTGGGGTTTTTACTTTCAAATCATAGCCACTAAAACTGCTTTTGATCTGCATTGGCTGTTAACACACACATATGTGACAAATATTCTTGAGTATGATTCACTCTAATACCTCATGATTTTTCAAAAGTAACCATGATTAACCACTCTAATGAAGTTTTCATCTGAGATATATATTTTCAGTTTCCCTTAGAAGGTACTATTGGAGAGCCCCCTATGGTGGACCACTATTGTGAAGAGCATAATAAGCTATGAGAACACTAACATTATTAACTTAAAGAATATTACAGTCATTATCTGGGATATTTTTAATAAGTTTTTAGGGTAGAGGAACTCGGCAGTAATATTTAGTCATTAAAAACGTTTCACGCCATCCCATACTCTTAAGGAGTAGATATGCCTCCCCACTTATTAAGTAACCTTCAAAGTTAATTACAATCAGAATTTTCAAAATATTTAGGGGAGGATAGGAGGTCTTGTGATGAGTCGACCTACCACGATCATGAGACCTAACATGCATGACATTACTGCTGCTAGTCACTAAGCCAAAGTAATGGATTTCAACTGAAAATATGGAAGATAGGATGTCTCGTCACAAGCCAGCCTGTTCATCCATGTTACTTCTTGTGAGTGGCACTGCCATCAGCTGGTTACTAGGCCAGGGCAGTGACCTTCATCTAATTTTTAAAATGAAATAAGATAACTCTGAATCTATATCTAGTAAGTGGGACACAGGCATTTTGTTGGGTTAAAAGACATCCCTGCCGAGGTTATAGACACCTGCGGGTGGTAGGGCCATGTCTATGGTATTAAAGTTAATTACATACTAATATTTACTTAGTTAACTTTCTCTTTCCCTAAAAACCATCATTTTATTTCTTAGACAATGGTTTTAAGATGATTTCAGCATGATGCTTTGAGTTCTATCTTTCAAAAATTAGGAATCTTTAATGGTGTGGTACCCTTAGTGAATGTAATTCTTTGTACTGGATTAAGAAGAAACTTAGTTTTGCATCTAGATGACAACAAAATTTAGAGTGTCTATTGATTGGTCTAGGAAGGTGTCATCTTTCTCTATTTTTATTTCCCTATTTCTGGTATCATAAATCCAATTCTTTATGCTATTTAGAGTGATGAATTGCTCAACGATGATTACTCACTAGGTGTTGATGGAAAACAATGTGTGTTGATTGTGGCTACCTCTAAATAAGCACTACATGACCTAGGTACAAGATTGTTATAGTAGGTGCATGAATCTTGTGGTATTCTTTTTGAAATTTCACCTTTTTAGAAAACATTTGATTTTTTTTAACATGAATGTTAATAAGAATATGGGAAGAAATAAGAGCTTTGAAATCTATGACAAGTAGAGAGTTCATTTGAAACAGGACAATAGGTATGTGATGTCTATCATAAAGGTGCAATACTCTTTTTCCATAATGTATGGTACAAAGCATTACTTTCCTGTACCTAATCTTGTTGCAATTTTATCATTCGTGCACTCGATACTTTCATAAGGGTTGTAACATGGTTTTATTTGGCACTGTGATATTGATGTTGCAGACTTAATGAATGATTAAAAAAAGATGACATACAAGGTATCTTAATATTTCCTTGCTAAGATTTTTATTGACACTTTTGTTGGGGAGCATAGTTTGATCTTTAAACATTTCCCTTGCCTTCTTCCATGATTTTATAATTTGGCTTGCATGAGGACATGCAAGAAGGTCAGCGTGGGGGAGTGTTGAGCCTCCATTTTGTCTAGATTTTCATGATTTTATTGAATAATTTTATGCCTGTACTAAGTGTCTATAATCATTATTATTCTTTTTACACATTATTAAGTTATTATTTAGAGGCATTTCGAGTTAATAGTTGTTGATCTATGAACTCTTCTTGTTTTGCTAATTTAAAGGGTATTTAAAATAAAAATGACATTAATGGTAGGCTCTTGTGGTAAGTACCATCTATTCTTGTACCAGTTGTTCCTATGCCAGTAGTCCAAAACGATGTTTTCAACTTGGAATGGGGTCTTAGAACATGTTTCAGGGCTTGAGTATATTACATCAACACCATCTATTGCTGCAACAGTTATGCATGGTTCAAATCAGATATCGAGGGATGCTTGTTTTAGTCATTAAAATAAATTATTAGAATTTCACTAAACAAGTATTTGTAGATATTAAAAGTGATGCTATTGTGAAGTAATGAAGATATTGTGAGTGGCTCGTGGTGGAGGTAGAGGAGACCTTGAAGAAGGAACTCCAGAAAATCCCCATGACATTTTCAACATGGATAACATCTCTTGGAAGGTGTTGAAGGCTCGAAAAATCGGGACTCCAACAAGGGGGATAACCATCCGGTCCGGAGCTTAGGACAGCTACTTTTCTGTTTGGAATAGTGGCTCCGATTGGGGATGATGGGACCAGTTTCCCAATCTATTTATAATGTTCGTGCTAATGGGATGATGTTTTTCTTTTTTGAGTTTTATGGTGTAAATACTTATTCTAAAATTTATCTATCTTCTAACTATCATATGCAATATATCATAATCAAAGAAAACATCTAAATTTAAAACTATCCTGGGAGTAACGTTTATATATGCGATCTAAAATGATTTCTGAAAGTAATTTATAATAAAGATTATTCAATTACGATAAGAAGGGAATTCGTTTAATAATGATTGTTTCATATAAAAAGTTAGCTGAAACGATATGAGAGATATATTGCATAAAGTGTCATTCATATATTCAGCATAAAGAATAAATCATCATCATACAAAAGTGCAATAATGATAACTAAGAATTTAAACTTTCATACATAAATAACTGAAAATGATTTATTTCTTGATACACAAGTAAAAAGCATTAAGAGATAGAAGTACCATTTGTAATACGTCCTACTCATGTGCTCCAGCAATATTGATCTACCTTCAAATCACTTAACATCAACTAAGAGTACAAAAGTGCAATTTCAGTAGAAGATACTAAACTCAAGTAGAAAATAAATCCCATTCCATTAATTTTACCAAAACCTCCTCAAAGGGGCATGAGTACATGGCTTGAAGAATGTTTTCGATAAAATTTCTGGACCCCTCTCTAAATGCATGAGATGGGTTTAAATACTAATCTATGAAACTAAAAATAGAAATTACAAAAATAGATGGGGAGGTTTAAACGACTTGCCTCATTTTAAGTGAAAATAAACAAAAACAAAAACAAAATATGTCTATGACTAATCCTGCATCTAGTCTTTGAGATCACAAATATCCAGCATAGGTTTAAGGAGTGTTGATTGGCCGAATCCAGCTTTCAGTTGTCCTGTGAGCACGACATTGGTGAGTTCTGGCACTATTTTCTAGGCGAAAGTGATCAGGCACCTCAAGGTCATCCATTGGCTGTGCGGTTTCACTAGGTATTGCCAATACGCTTCCTAGTTCAACCTGGTTACTCGTCTGATTTCCTTTTCCCTTTCCTCCGCTATCTGTTTCCATACTGCTTGAAGTTGTTTTTCATTTGGAAGAAAGCTAGGGGTGTTTTCTGTTACTAAATTAGCATTGTGTAAATTCTCATTGACACATTCAATGACACTGTTTGCTACTGTTGTCGCATCTTCCATTGCATATTTTTCTTTTTTGAGCTGAGAATCCCATTTCGCAAATAAGATTTCTTTATGTGATTCATCTAATTTGGGCATATCTGCTCTTTTCCCATCCTCGGATTTCTGCCAATTTAAGAAGTCTGAAACTTTCTTAAGAATTGTATCATATTCAAGTCGTAATTCCACAACTTGATTCGTTATGTTATCACTTATTTCGTAGTGAGAATTCCACTGCGAAATCTTTTGGCATAATAACTCTTTCTGGTGTAAAAGCTGGGAATTGAGGCCAAGTGCTTCTGTGACAAACTTTTCAATCTTGGGGTCATCTTTATGCAATTCTGCTATGCTCTGTAACTGTGCTTCTTTACTTGCTAAACTGCTCTGATGTGCTATCTTCATTTGCTGAAACTCTTGTTGAAGTCTAGCAAACTACATTTCTGCTTGTTGGTTGATACTGGCCTGCTGTAATTGTTGTTCTAATAACAAAATCTTGTCTTCTTTTGCTTTGAGTAGTCGTTGTGCCTCTGCTGCCTTGTCAATGTTTGTTGAAGCATATGCGCTTGCGACCTGTGAGATTCTAGTGAGGTTAGCCGATGGATTTGTGGATGGGTCTTTCCAGAGAACATCTAGAGGTTCATCCTCAGGAGTGAGCATGAAATCCAAATTTCTTTTCTTTCTTTGTCTTCTAACAATGACTTTGTGTTGAGGGTTGTTGAATACATCTAGAGGAGGAATTTCCTCTATTCTCAATACAATTTCAGACATGGGAGCAATGGGAATATGCTTTGTTTCCCGAGTGCTAATAGCTCCTTCTGTCACAATTTTTGTGATCGTTTCTTGTTGGTTTTTTGGTGGCTCCGCGATTTGTTCCTCCGTGTTGAGTCTCTTATTGAAATTTTCCCATTCTTCTTCTAAATCAATTACCAGCGGCTTTTCTTGCTTTGTAAGGGGAGTTGAGGCTTCGGCTTGTTTTACAAGCGAACTCTGTTGATTATATTTTGCTATGGATTGGGCTGTGTCTTTAATTGACTCCTCACTCTTACTGTGTTCATTCTCTGATGTTTTCTTAGATTGATCAACAGACTTTTCTGCAGATTCATTTCTAGAACTTGTTTTGGATTTTTCTTTTGAGTCTCCATCTATGCTTGTACTGGGAGTAGGATCTCTCATTGGCTCAATGAGTAGTTGGTCCAATGGGACCTTAGATAACTTCCTTCTCTTGTAGTTATCAAATGTTTGGAGACCTTCTTGATCAAAAAGTATTTGTACCATATGTTGTACTTCTTTGAAGGTGTTTTTTTGCAGGAAAACATCATCAAAGGGGTCTTTTTCATGGGTAAATATTCTTATTTTGACCATTGTGTTAAAATATTTGACAATACCAAAGGGATACATTGTTTATTCATTTACCAGTAAAAACATAATGAGATCCATACATAGATACTATCATAAAACATATACATAACCAACATAATAGCAAAATAAATACCAAGGAAATTATAGCCATATAATCCACATATAAAATAGTATAATACTCATAGAATTAAAAGGAGAAATAACCACATATTGATGATGAAAAATCCAAACCCAGGATGGGAGTTCCACATTCCACCTGACAATAAAATGGTAGAGCCAAATCTCTCTTCATCCATTCACCCATGTGCCATATTCTAGAGACCATACACCTCAACCCATCAAATAGAGATTCCACCTCATGGTCAGACTTCACAAAACCATCATCAGATTGGCCTATATCCAAGAATTTCAAGGCTCTAGAGCATTTTTCCAACCAAGGCTTCCAAGACTAGTAACTCAACCCAAGTTGTTACAAGGCTTCCCGAGCGTTTGTCCAACCAGGGCTTCCAGGACTAGTAAATCAACCCACCAAGGGCTTCTAGATAGTTTTTCCATCCAATTCTTCTAGGACTAGTAACTCAACCCAAGTTGTTACAAGGCTTCTAGAGTGTTTGTCCAACTAGAGTTTCCAGAACTAGTAACTCAACCCAAGCTAAGGAAACATAAGAACCAACCAAAACAAAACAAGGAAATAAATCCATAATCACCATGGCTATCCAGGAAATGGCAAGGCTAGGTAAATCCACTGTGAATCCTACCTATCCTCCATGCCAATGACAGATCATGACCAATAAACCACATTCATATTCCATGCATGTCAAAACTAGTGAGGAAAACATACATGCAACTCGGTACCTACAAGAAAATCCCATTGTAGTTGTTGATCCCGATATCCTCTTACTCTTTCCTTCTCTTCCTTTTCCTTCTTGCTCCAAAAATCCAACTGTGCCACACCCTCCCAGAGTGCTCCAATAAATCTATAAGTTTCCAAAAGTATGAGAGAGAGAGAATAATGAGAGATCTCCAAAACTGAACTGCCAAAATTCTGTGTATTGATCCTCAAAAGCCTTTTTATGAATGAGGCCTCTATTTTCTTCATTTTCCATTATTTTCCTTCAATTTCCTCCTCACATGCAACATGTGACCTTTCACCTTCCTTTTCTCCTAATTTCCATTATTTTCGTAATAAATGTGCCAAAAATGCCATTTTTCCCTTGCAAAGCCTTAGTCATTGCCTTTCCCAATTTCCTTAGAAATTAATAACCAAATTAACACCCACACTAGGTTTTCTTGCCCAACATTCAGCTTCGAATAAGTTTCCCATCAACCGTGGTTATTATTTTTCCTTTATTAACTTTTATTACATGGAATTTTCACCAGGGTTGTTACATATTCTGTAACAACCCTGGTAAAAATCCATGTAATAAAGTTCTATAACAACCTGGTGAAAATTCCATGGAATAAAAGTTAATAAAGGAAAAATAATAACCAAGGTCATGGGACATGTATTCCAAGCTGAACGTTGGGAAAAACATCTTAGTGTGGGTGTTCATTTGGTTTATTATGGCTAAGGAAATTGGCAATGGAAATGGCAAAGGCTTTGAAAAGGAAAAGTGGCATTAATTGGAATTTTATTTACAAAAATAATGGAAATTAGGAGAAAAGGAAGGTGAAAGGTCACAGGTTACATATGAGGAGGCAATAATGGAAAATGAATAAAATAGAGGCCAAATTAATAAAAAGGCTTTTGAGGATCAGTTCACAACCTTTTGTCAGTTCAGTTTTGGAGCTCTCTCTTTATTCTCTCTCTCTCATACTCTTGGACACCTAGAGTATTCTTGGAGCATTCAAGCATTTGGGGAAAGAAGGAAAAGGAAGTACAAGAAAGAAAGAGGTGTTAAATTTTTAGATTGTTCTATGTAGTATCAATTACTTTAGCCCAATTTAACAATGCAACCAATTATTAGCAATGTAACGAAACATAAATTATAATTGAAGATAGAACAATATATGTAATGACAAAGAAGACAACAGCATAACCATAAGAGATATCATATTTATCCGAGACTAGGGGAAAACCCCACAAGGGGGAAACCCTTTCAAATTTTCTCCTTTATTAGATCTTCATATAAAAAAATTCAACAGAGAGTAAAATGAGCCCCATACATAACTTGCAATAGAGATTTACAGATCAGAAATAGATTGTAGAAATACATAACAACAAAGAGGAACTCTTTATCCATCAGATCACTAAATCTAACTGAAGGTAACTATCAAACCCTATATCAAAAACCAGGATGCTCCCAACAAGACTAACTGTGTGTTCAGAAACTACCTTGGCACTCCCTCAACCACTTGTGAGGGCATCTGTGTCTTCCCCGATGCTCTCAAGAAGACTGCATGCATGCATTTGGGGCCAAACTCACTCAAATATGATCCAAAACCCCAGGCACTCTCTTCTAGTTACTGTGTGTGCGTCCAGGACTGCCTGGACACTCCCTTGACCACTTTGTGCGAGCGTCCAAGGACCAACACCATATGATCTGTGTCAAAAACCCTGGACGCTCCCTTCAAGTTCTTGTGTGAGTGTCCAAGACTTCTTGGACACTCCCTTATCCACTATATGAGTGTGTATAGGGATGAAAAGGTTCAATTACGTGCATGCGTATGAGAAATAGAAACCCTAGATCTGTGCGAGCTTCTTCCCTTTGATTTCGGACCCTTGCACGAATTTGCTTTGTTAAGCATGTGCAAACCAAGAAAAAAGAAGCGAATAAAATATGGCTTGATCAATGTGTAGAAATTAACTTGAGGCCTCTTCTATTTATAGGCTTCCATGAGGTTCCACTTGGGTTTGAGGCTGACTTGTCCAATTTTACATGTGCTTAGGGCTGACCCATTCCATTATACATGAGTGAATTAAATAATTCAAAAATTAACTTCTACTTGTCCAAATGGGATGATGTTTAGGTTGATTTTGGTCCTCTTGAAAAGATGAATTTAATGCAATCATCATCTCGGTAATATAAGTTGTCCAAGGTGTAATTTTAACCTAGTTGAAAAAATTAATACTCCCTCTCAACTAGGAAGAATTCACCTGCCAATATATGTCTATTGATCGTCACATCATCCTGTCATGTTGTCATCATGCTTTGGTTGTCTCTACTCAATTATATCTACTAAAACTTTCTCAGATCTAAAAGAAGAAGAATCGAGGAGCAATAACTTCCACCCATACCAAGAAATAGTATAACTTTATCATACAGGGGAGCGCGTCTTCGACCCTAGAATCTCACCAGGGAGCTCATTCTCAACCCAGAATCTCAAAAGGGGAGAAAGTATCAACCCAATCCTATTGCCTAATGATCTTCCCATCAATGACCCTCAATGTTCATGTGGTAGAACACCTACATCATAGTTGACTTGGGTTGTACACCCCAAGTATATTCTCAACCCGTTAGCCAAACGAGGACCGGTATTCCAGCCAAGCCTTGCTTGAGGGTATGATGCCAACTGGGGTATGTTCTACATAGAACAAATAGGGAATCATCATCTCCAACCCTATGGGTAACAGATAGTGGATTACTCTATTTTCCAAAGATCCCTCAACCCCAAGAGCCCTCTATCTCAATTCCTCACCTTAGGAGCTCAAATAGGCTGGGAAGAGTTGGCTTAGTGTCCTCGATCAACGTTGCCTCTTATCTGAAGGGGCCACATCCATAAGTCCAATATTCTCTCTAAAGACCAAAAACTTCCCTTTTGGTAATGCCTTGGCAAGAATACCTGCAATCTACTCATCTATAGATATGTGATGGAGTCTAATAGCTCCTCTTTGCACCATGTCTTGAATAAAGTGATATCAAATCTCAATGTGCTTGGACTTATCATGAAACACGGGATTCTCTTCCAAACGGATCCCACTTGTGTTGTTGCAATATCAATGTAGTTTCTAGGATCTACTCAAATAGCTCTCCAAAGAGATTTCTCAACCAAACTGCTTCACATCTAGCCATGCTAGTGGCAATGTGTTCTACTTCGGCGGTGCTCAATTTTATAGACTTTTGTTTTCTGCTCATCTAGGATATCATGGAAGATCCAAGGCTAAAGCAACATCCAAATGTACTATTTATGTCGATAACGTTTTCTTCCCAGTTAGCATCAGTGTATCCATGAAGTTGAACATCTCCAGCAGAATATCTCAGACCAAGTGTGATCAACCCATGCAAATATCTCAATACATGTTTGGAAGCGATCCAATGTGCATGGAGGGGCTTGGTCATGAATTGACTCAATTTGTTTACTGCATAGAATATGTCAGGACGGGTGTTCACAAGGAACATTAGAGCCCCAATTTGTTGTCTATACTCGGATGGATTTTCCAAATCGGGTCTAGTAGCTTCTCCACATAATTTCTTGAAGTTCATTTCCATCGGTGTAGCCAGGGATTTGCATTGAGTCATTCCAAATATTTCAAATATATTCGCAACATATTTTCCCTGTGAAAGGAAAATATCACCAGGCCTTTGTCACACCTCAAGACCTAGAAAGTAGTGCATGAGACCAAGATCCTTCATCTCGAATTTAGAGGATAGTTCCCTCTTACACTTGATCATAAGAGGCTCACTACCTATCAAGAATAGATCGTCAACATATAAAATCAGAATCAATGGCATACCGTGGACTACCTTGAAATAGAGGTTGGGATCGACATTACTTCTTGTGAACCCCGACTTCATCAAATAATTGTCAATGTGTGCATACCAAGCTCAAGGAGCTTGCTTCAAACCATACAATGCCTTCTTCAACTTGCAAACATGTGTCCTTTGATATTCCACTTCAAATCCCTATGGTTGTTCAACATATACTTCTTCCTATAACATGCCATGAAGTAATGTGGTTTTTACATCCATCTAATGAAGATTCCATCCTTGACTAGCAACAAGGGAAACTATTGAAAAATGGTTGTATATTGAGCCACTGTAGAAAATATCTCATCATAATATTCTCCCTCTTTCTGATAGAATCCTCGAGCTACAAACCTTGCTTTTTATTTCTCGACATTGCAATCAATTCCATGTTTGATCTTGAATAGCCACTTTGAAGTCACAACAGACTTCCCATTCGGCCTTGGCAAAACATCCCATACATCATTTTTCATAATCGATTCATATTCCTCAACCATAGCATCCTTCCAAACTTGTTCTTTTATAGCTTCTTTGAATGAGGAGGGTTCGTCTTGAATCATAGTGCTCATGGCTACAACATATCCCTAATACTTGCATGGTTGCTTCCTTTCTCTAAATGATCTATGAATGGGAACATTTCTTTCAACATTCTATAGAGTATCACGGAGCCATAGTAGTATCTTCCTAGTATGAGGATCACTTGGAGGAGAATCTAAAGGATCCATAGGCTCCATGGGATCATCAAAAATATCAGACACAGGCATGGAAGGACCATCTAGAATATCCCAATCATCATTCTCCTTCTTGGATGGAGGAGGCAGAGTAAGATATCTTGATTTTCTAAGATTTGCATCTTCATTGAATGTTACGTCCCTACTAATTTCAACTTTCCTTTGACCAAGAATATATATTATATATGCTTTATAATTTTCACAATAACCCACAAACATACTTTTCTTCTTGTAGCTTTCAACTTGTTTCGTTTGTCCTTCGTCACATGAAAATATATGGGGCATCCAAATACACGAAGATGGCTAATATCGAGCTTGACATCTGTGAATATTTCTTCGGGGGTCTTGTTTTCTAATGCTTCATGAGGCACCATGTTCTAAACATAAACAGCAGCATGTGTGGATTCTACCCAAAGGAACCTTATCACCTTTTGATCATGGAGTATAGCACGGGCAGCTTCTAATATAGACATCTTTCTCATTTTAGCTAAACCATTATGTTCAAGAGTATATGGCACACTTGTTTCCTTCTTGATCACTTTTTTCTTGCAAAAAATTATGAATTCGTTTGACATGTATTCCTCTCCATTGTCGGACTTGAATACTTTCATCTCTTCCCTATTTGATTTTCGATCAAGGCTTTGAATTCCCTGAACATTTCAAAGGCTTCATCCTTGTGCTTAAGGTAGTATATCCATGTCTTTCTTGGGAAGTCATCAATGAAGATGATGTAGTATAGATGACCACCAATATAATGCATAGGCATTGGACCACATATATCGGAATGAATGAGATGGAGGATGTCATTTTTCTTGTTCTCACTAGAGGGGAATGGTCCCCTTGTTTTATTTCCACTCACACAAGATGCAAAAACTCCATCATGATGGGCTTGAACATCGGTAATGCCTAAGACCAATTTCTTCAATTTTGTAAGAGAATCATAGTGTAGATGAGCCATTTTATGGTACCACAACTCGCTCAGATGATTGGTGTTATGAACCAATGCTAGAAGTGGCCTTCCAGTGATTCTATAGAGTCCTTCAAATCTTGATCCAAATGTGAATGCATCTCTCATAGGTGAATCAAAAAACCAAGTCAAAAATTTTCCTTTGATGAAGGAAACCCTCATCCCTTTATCTTCCAATGCAGATATAGATACCAAGTTCTTCATTAATCCCGACACATACATAACATCATGCAGCAGAACTGATTCCCTAGAATTCAACTGAAATTTTACAAACCCAAAGCCTTTCACGGGATGAGTGGAGTTGTCTCCAAGAATGATCTTCAGCTTAGTCTCCCTCTCTACTAGATTAGAGAGGACTTCCTTGTATCCATAGAAATGATGAGTGGCCCCACTATCAACCAACCAACTATCCCACAAATCTGGTGGAGAAGAACTAGTAAGGGCAGAAATAATAATGTATTCAGATTTCTTTATAACATTATTTTCATACCTGGGAACTCTTGACTTCTTTTGAGGAGGATGATATTCTTCACACTCACTTGAGGAATCTCTTCTTCTTATTTCATATCTTCAATCATGGTTATTCTGTTGATTGTCTTTTCTTCTTTTATTATTTTTATTTCTTCTAGTGTTGTAACATGGCCTTTTTCTCTTTTTCGGGACAGTCTCAAGCATAATGACTTTTATTGTGGAAATTATAGCATTCAATATGAGATAAATACATGTCATTCCCTCATTTTGTATTTTGAGAAGGATTCTTCCTTGATGGACCTCCTTTTCCCTTCTTCTTTTTGTCATCAGTGATATATGCAGCTGATCTGGACTTAAACAGGAACACAACAAATTACAGAGATAAACATAAACACAGATATGCAGTGGAAATAATACTTCATTTCATTAATGTAAAACACTAAAATATGCTTAAAAACAGTAATGGAAATAAACCAGCTAAGGCGATGGTAGCTTATCTCTGAGAAGAGATGTGGTGGCTACATGCCTCTGAACTATGTTACAATGAGGCTCGAAGGCCTATTTATTGTTGAGAAACAATGGAAAACCCTTAACATTCCAAAACCTAACCCTAGAAGATGAAATGCAAAATTGTGGGCCCCGTTTGGATAAATTGGTACATCAACTTCCCGGGGTCGTAAATTTGGCATACGATCTTCTTTTGACGTGTACAATATCTCGTTAGAAAGATCTATCCAAGAAATACCACTTTGGGAAGGGCAACATCAATCCATGGACCCATGTTGCCCCCAGATTTCCCAAAAAATGTCGTTTAGGGCCTCAAAACAGCTCCGGAAGTTTAGGACCCGAAAAACTGCTAAAAATAGTAAGTTGTGCTACAATTAAGGAAACTGAAAATGTTGAGAGAAACAATGGTGGGGGTCCAGGTGGACTTGGCAGGTGGCCACCAATATCCACCTAGATCATTCCTCCCCCTTAGGAAGTAATGGTCCCCATTGCATGAGTTCCTCCATGAGATGAGGAAACTTTTGCTGAACTTGGTCCCTGGTGAGCCAGTTGCCCTGGTGAAGGAGTTGGCCTGATTTGGCAACTCGATACAGTTGGATATTCTGTTGGTGAGTGTTCTTGATCTGTGTGTCTATGATCTGATCAATTGCAGCTTGTTCCATGCAATCTGGATTTAATTATGTGGGTGTGAGCTGTTCTGCAATGTCGGATGTGTCTAGCAATGGTGGAAAGTATGGCTGAAGGCAGTCCACATTGAACACTAGGTGCAGGCCAAGGAATGGGGGAACGTTGAGCTCAAATGCATTGTCTCCCATAGTCTTAGTGATGGTGTAAGGACCATATCAGAGTGGTCTCAGTTTCTAATAGGCTCTAGTAAGGCGTTCCTTTTGCAAATGCAACGAGACTTTGTCTCCCACCTAAAACTTGTGTGGCATCCGATGTTGATCATGTCGTTGCTTGTACTTGGCATTTGATTTATCAATAATGTCATGGACCTACTGGCGAATATGTTGGATGTGCTCAATGAAGTTGGTTGCCTTGTTTGCTTCGGACTGGACATGAGCCGGATTTGTGTGAGTAGCTGCAAGTGGCATGGCCACATCAATGGGGCATAGTGGCTGGAATCCCAAGCCCACCTGAAAAGGGCTGTGGCCAGTCGAGCTGTGAAGAGCTCGGTTGTAGCTGTGCTGAACATAGGGGAGGCTCTCGTCCCATGTGCGTGGATGCTTTGAGTTGTACATGCGTAGAATGTGTACAATCATCCTATTGACAACCTCTGTCTTGCCATCAGTTTGAGGATGGAAGGCTTTGGACTTAGTGAGTTTGGTGTCCAGCATTGACCAGAGACTAGACCAAAATGTACTGAGGAATCGATTGTCCCAATCCGAGATGATAAATTGTGGGATCCCAAAGTGCACCCACACTCGTTCAAAGACGAGTTTAGTAGTGGCTTCTGCTGTGATATTCTTCTTGCAGGCCACCATAATGGCCATCTTCGAGAACCTTTCGACGACCACAAAAACACAGTCATTCCCATGCTTAGTGGAAGTAAGGCCTGACATGTAATCCATGGAGATGGATTCCCAAGGTCGACTAAGGTTAGGCATCAGGGTATAGAGGCCTTGCTTCTTGATGGTCGGTTTGGCAATGGCACTGGCAGTACATGATATGATGTACTTCCCCACATCCTATCGAAGATTCGGCCAATAGAAATACTTTTGCAGTACTGCCACCATTTTCTCAACCCCGAAATGCCCAGCAGCCCGACTGTAGTTTGCTTCCTAAATCATCTTGGCACGCTCGCTTGAAGGAACACAAAGGTGACTCAGGTGCCATAACAGGGCATCATAGAGGTGAAAATCTGGAACATGCCGACCCTCCAAGAGTGTCTGGTATATGTGGCCGAATTCTGGGTCACTTTTGTAGAGAAGTGGCCAATCAGAAGTCTCGTACCCACAAGAGTTGAGCACGGTGGTTAATGCCATGATCGGTGGTCAACTGAGGCAATCTGCAACATTATTAGTGTTGCCCTTCTTATACTTGATATTCAAATGGAACTGTTGCAGGTATGTAGACCACTTCTGATGGTGATCATTCTACAATTTCCCTTAGGTCTGTATGAACTGCAAAGGTCGGTGGTCTGTGTGGATGACCGTTTCCTTCCCCAAAATGTAATGCTTCCATTGTCGGCAAGCCTGCACAATGGAATACATCTCTTTATCATAAGTGGGATACTTCCGGACTATGTCTGAAAGTGTTTCACTGTGATATGCCATTGGATGCCCGTGTTGAATAAGGACTGCCCCAATAGCATAGTCAGAGGCATCTGTCTCGACCTCAAATGGTTGTTGTAAATCGGGTAACGCGAGCACTTGTGTCGTGCAGAGGCGATCTTTCAACTCTATGAATGCCTTCTGTTGAGATTCAAACCAAAAGAATTTTGCTTTCGCTCCTCCCTTGGTGACTTGACTCAAGGGCCAAGTGATATGAGAAAACCCCAACACGAACCTACGGTAGAAGTTGGCAAGACCTAGAAAGTTGCGGAGCTCTGTTAGATTGGTTGGAGATGGCCAATCCCGAATGATTTGGATCTTGGCTAGATCCACATGCACCCACTATTCTTCAATAATGTATCCTAGATACTAAACCTGGGTCATGCCAAAAGTGCATTTCTCCAAATTGGCACATAGCTTGTGTTACCGCAGTGTTTGGAGAACCTGTCGAATGTGGTGGAGGTGCTCTTCCCAACTTCGGCTGAAGATTAGAATATCATCCAAGTATACCACTACAAATGAGTTGGTGAATGGCCGTAAGATGTCATCCATTAGCCTCATGAAGGTTGCAGGAGCATTCGTCAACCCGAAAGGCATAACCAACCATTCGAAAAGGCCCTCCTTGGCTTTAAAGGTAGTCTTCCACACATTAGAGGGTTCGATTAGTACCTGGTGATATCCTGACTTCTTATCGATCTTGCTAAAATATTTTTCCCCCTTTAGTTGGTCCAGGAGGTCATCAATCCGTGGGATCAGGTACCTATTATGGACAGTGATCTTGTTCAATGCCCGATAGTGAATACAGAGTCTCCAAGTCCCATCCTTCTTCTATACCAACACAATCGGGATCCCACAAGGTGATGAACTCGGACAGATGTGACCTTTTTGAAACAGCTCCTAAATCTGCCTCTTGATTTCATCATTCTCCATAATGGAGCACTGATAAATTGGTCCATTGGGTAGCGGCGCACATGGGGTTAGATCGATGGAATGCTTGACCTAACAGTGCAGAGGAACCCCTGTGGGGGAGGTGAAGATGTCCTTGTACTCCTCCACGACCTTGTCCATCTGTAGTTGTCGTGTGGAGGGGTCCTGTCTAGAGGCCATGGCCACCGTCTTCTTCTTTCCTTGAGGGCGTATCATCAGGAAAACAAATTTCCTGGTTTTGGAAATGAGCTTACTGCATTGTTTTGCAATAATCAAAGAGATGGTGGTAGGCGATGCTACCTCTGGTATCCTGTACAACTTATTTCCCAATGTAATAATAACAGCACGGGGCCTTGGTTCATACACAGCATGTCGCTTCCACAAGTATGGTTGTCCTAATAATACATCACAAACTTCAAGGGGAGCAATGCCACACAATACCTGATCTGTGAAGGGCTTGATGTTGTATGGAAGGCGACACTGCTGGCTCACGCAAAGATATCGTCCTTGGTGAAGCCACCTGATGGTGTACGGTTATGGATGCACTATGGTCGGTAAGCCCAACTGCTTCATGACCTTTACCAAAATGAGGTTCTTTTGGCTCCCGCTATCGACAATGAATTGTAGTGGGGAGCCTTTTACCCACATCTGGGAGTGGAATAGATGCTCCTCCTCCTCTGCATCTTCGGGTTCATTTTTCTGGATCTTGGTGGTAGCAACAGTGGAATTGGGATCCGCATCAATGATCTGATTCCCTTTGTCATTCCCCTTATCGGGTTCCGACTTAGAGTTGAAACATGCATCTGATTATGAAACCTTTAGCTCAGCCACCAGTGACTGCTTAGCCCGACACTCACTTGCGTTGTGAGTGGAGCTCTTATGGAACTCACACCATTTTCCCGTGTCCTTTTTTGGCTTCACGACACTATTCTTTGCTTGCAGCTTTGGCGGGTTGTCTTCGGCTGCCTCACCTTAGCTTTGTCCTTTGTTCTGTGGTTTAGGGGCACCTTTCCCTTGCTTCAGATTCACAGATCCAAAGTCTCACTTATTTTGTTTAAACTTCTGCTTGACCTTGACGGCATATCGGTATGTTGTGCCGAGCGAGGAGATGTTCAGGAATTCTATTTCTTCCTGGATGTATTTGTGCAGGCAGCCACGGTATTTGAGTATCAAATGCTGCTCTGAATCCTTAATACCCAACTTTGTGTGAAGGGTATGGAAAAGACTGGTGAACTCTGACACGTCTTGGTCCCTTCCCTGCCGTAGCGTGGTCCACTTTATATATTCATCCTCATAGCTTCCGACAGGTTAGTACTGCTCCTTGATGGCATCTCAGAATGAATTCCAGGTGGGTGCGGCTGAAAATAGTGAGCCGGTATTTTCATCCTTCTACTCGCAGTAGGTTTACCACGAGTCCTTGACATGGGGGGTTGCTTTAAGAAGAGCGAAAACAATCTTTTCCCGACTCAAAAATTCATGAATAGAAAAATAGTCCTCTAGCAAATTTAACCATTGATCTACAGCATCTATGTCTATCTGACCCTCAAATATGGGGATTTCAAAATTAACTTGTACCTTAAAGGGCATGGTGTTTCCAGAGTAGTTGTTGGAAGCTTATGCATCACTTCTGGGCAGCCGCTGAAGGATCTGGGCAAAGCTGTCCATCATCGTGTTCCGTTGTCACTCGAGGGCTTCTTCGAGCAAGATTTTTATAGGATCTCCTACCCCTTCATCTTTCTTCTCATCTGCCATGGGAGGCCGTCGGGATTTCCGAGGTTGGTCTTGCAAAGGTTCGACCAATTCAAGCCCTAACTCCTTATATCATGACCTCGTTGGGGACATGCAAAGAAAAATAGAGAAAAAGCAAACTGTTATGATACCACTGAACCGGACTTAAACATGAATGTGACAAATTACAGAGATAACCATAAACACAGATATGCAATGGAAATAATACTTCATTTCATTAATTTAAAATACTGAAATATGCTTACAAACAATAATGGAAATAAACCAGCTAGGGTGATGGTAGCTTATCTCCGAGAAGAGATGTGGTGGCTACATGCCTCTGAACTGTGTTACAATGAGGCTCAAAGGCCTATTTTTTGTTGAGAAAAAATGGAAAACTCTTAACATTCCAAAACCTAACCCTAGAAGATGAAACACCAAACTGTGGGCCCCGTTTGGGTAAATTGGTACATCAACTTCCTGAGGTCGTAACTTTGGCATACGATCTGCGTTTGATGTGTACAATAGCTTGTTAGAAATATCTATCCAAGCACTACCACTTTGGAAGGGAAACATCGGTCCATGGACCCATGTTGTGCCCAGATTTCCCAAAAAATGTTGTTTAGGGCCTCAAAACGGCTCCGGAAGTTTAGGACATGAAAAATTGCTAAAAATAGTAAGTTGTGCTACAATTAAGGAAACTGAAAATGTTAAGAGAAACAATGGTGGGGGTCTAGGTGGACTTGGCAGGTGGCCACCAATATCCACCTGGATCAGCAACGGGCCTTCTTCATGCTTTTGAATCCTTCCTCTTGGTATCATCCTCGATTCTTCTTGAGTAAGCTTCCCAATAATTTCATCAAATGACGGAAGGACATTGTTGTTTCTTATTGTAATAATGAAGGTTTCCCAAATAGGGGGGAGACCTCTAAGTGGCACAATTACTAGTTCCCTATTAGGCACATTTTCTCCAACTCTCTATAATTGATCTCTAAGACGAGATATCCTCATAATGTAGGATTGAATAACTTCTCCTCTTTTCATCTTGATTTCTTTGAGTTGATATTTCAAGGTGATGATCTCATTCAAATTGTTGATTTAATACATGTCAGCTATATTTTCATACATGTCTTTAGACTTTCTTAAATTTCCAACATATGCAAGTAAATGATCTTGTAAACCATTAGCTATAATTTTCTCTGCTATGGACTCACCTTTCTTGTACCTATTTTTGAGGGAAGCGGAATCATTTTCCAAAGACTCAGGCATCCTTCCTTGAATGTATTCTAGCACATCATTTTTGTCAGCTATGATATCCAACCTGACTTTCCATGTAGCAAAGTTTGATGCATCACCCAACTTTTCATGCTCCTTAAAGGTAGAGGAGGACATCCTGACCTTGACTAGGCAATCTTATTTCTAATAGAGAAGGCTTCAATGCTTGTCTTCTTTTGGGCTTTTCCTTCACCTAAGCTCTGATTCCATGTTAAATTTTTAGATTGTTCTATGATGTATCAATTACTTTAGCCAAAATTAACAATGCATCCAATTATTAGCAATGTAACCAATCGTAAACTATAACTGGAGATAGAACAATGTATGAAATGAAAAATAAGACAACATCACAACCATAAGAGACAGTAGATTTGTCCAAGGCCAAGGGAAAGCCCCACAAGGGGGAATCCCTTTCAAATCTTCTTCTTTCTTAGATTGTCATAAAAAATAAAAAATAAATCAATAGAGAGTATAATGAGCCCGATACATAAATGTGTAGTAGATATTTACAGATCAAAAATAGACTACAAAACTATAGAATAGTAGAGAGGAACTCTTTATCCATCATATAACTGAATCCAACTAAAGGCAATTGTCAAACCTTATATCAAAAATAGGACGCTCCGAGGAAGGTTGATTGTGTGTGTCTAAAACTCCTTGGATGCTCCTTCAACCACTCTGTGAGGGCGTCTATGTCTGCTCGGATGCTCTCAGGAAGATTTTATGCGTGCGTCCAGGGCCAAACTCACTTAGATCCACTCCAAAACCCCATACTCTCTCTTCCAATTATTGTGTGTGCTTCTGAGACTTCCTAAACACTCCCTTGACCACTCTGTGTGAGAATCCAGGGATCAACATTATCTGATCTGCTTTAGAAACCCTGGATGCTCCTTTTAGGCTCTTGTGCGAGCGTCTGAGACTTCCTGGATGCTCACTTAGCCACTCTATGTGTGTATCTAGGGACAAAAAAAAATCAATTATGTGCCTGTGTCTGAGAAACAAAAACCCTAGATCCGTGCGAGCTTCACCCCTTTGATTTCAGAACCTTGCGTGAACTTCCTCCATCAGAACTATGCGAACCAACACAAAAGAAGATAATATAAGATGACTTAATCAATGTGTAGAAATAAACTTGAGGTCTCTTCTATTTATAGGCTTCCATGAGGGTCCACTTGGGGTTAAGGCTTACCTGTCCAATTTTACATGTTCTTAGAGCCAACCCATTCCATTATACATGAGTGAATAAAATAATTCAAAAATCAACTTCTGCTTGTCCAAATGGGGTGATCTTTAGGTTAGTTTGGGTCCTCTCAAAAAGAGGAATTTAATGCAATCATCATCTCGGTCATCTGCGTTTTCCAAGGTGGAATTTGACCCTAGTTGCAAATCCTGATTGCAAGTTTGGATTGTGGTAAACCCTGATTGTGTATGCCTTCGTTAGGCTTAGGAATCCTCAACCAGTGAATGATAGGATATACGGTAAATCCTTGAGGGTGGAGCCTCGTTGGGCCTAGGAATCCTCAACTGGTGAATGAAAATTTATACAGTAAAGCCTAGAGGTGTAGATGGATAAATTCCTCATGGTTTACGTGGAGAGATCCAAAGGCATCCATGATTGTCTAGGGCCTAGTGATCCGGTGGGATTGCAGTAAAACATAGTTGTACTGATGAGGCTTTTCAACCTAGGAATCCCTTAGTGGATATATGGTAAATCCTTGTTACACAAAATATTGTCACCATGACTATTTGTAGTCAGTATGGGTCTATCATCATTCACATTGTCCTCCTTAGCAAGTCTCAAACCTCAGCTCTTCATGTTAAGCTTTAAAAATGAGAGAAACTCCTTGAAAATCAATAAAGCTCTGGTTCCGCACTTTCTCTTACTGTTACCTGCGGTCCCACACCCCTTGGTCATGTTACCTGTGGACCTGCCCGCTCTGTCTCTAAAGGAGTGGGTGCGGACCCCTGTGAAAGTAAAAAAGGCACAAGTTTATTCTTAAAAACTCACTTGTGGTTAATTCTGGATGCTTCTAGAAGGAATCTTGGCGTGGATGGTTCGCTCCTAGGTGGTTCATGCATCCCATAACTAAAGGAGATAATCCCTCGATGAGAGGAGCTTATCCCTTTGAAGGAGGGCTTTATCCCTTTGAAGGTGGACCTAGTAACTTCCCTCCATTGCATTATAAATTAAGGCATTGGGCTAGTTGCTAGGGAGGTTAGAAGCTGAACATTTTTTAGGGTAAATGCTGTTGGAATTGAGACTTCCTAGTTAAGCTTGAGAGGAGAGATTACATACATTTTGGCTTCATTGGGAAGAGAGTGAAACTTGTCAAAGTAGAGGAGATTCTTGTTGGACCTTGGGAGGAGCTTGTACAACATCAAGGCACCAATGTTGTAAAGTTCTTCTTTGATTAAAGTTAATACAATCAGATTCATTTTTCTCAATAAATTGTCTTATATGGTTTGTTTCATGAATTCCTTGATCATCATGATAAATATGCTTCATTATATTGGCTTTTCAAGTGCTATTTAATGTGTGTGATTTTTTGTGTTTGCAGATTCTTTACAAGGGAGCTCATTTGGATCAACAGAGCATGGCTTCCACAAACTTGCACTGGACCTGAGGTAGGCCTAAAACACCTGTTTGCCTTTATTTATAAATTGCATATTTAGAGAAAGATAGAATTTGTTTGGTTTGCTTGTCACTAGATATCATTAGATACTAGGGAGGTCGGTCTTGTCCACAAGAACGACTTATCCGGCCGACAAAATGGCGACTCCGCTGGGGACTTGAATTTTTGATTTTTTCCTTTGTTTTTACTTTGACTTGAGAAACTGTGTCTTTGTTTCTGGTTTTTGGCTTGATGTGTGTGGGATTGGGTAGGTTCAGTAGATCTTGAATTATTTTTTGTTTTTCGTACTTTTGGAAGAGGACCGCACCCTCTGCTTGTAACACAGTGCGGACATCCCCGCACTTTTGTTTTACACACAGAGCGGTACCGCACCTGGGTATACTGGGGGCCTGCGGACCCTGTCAAAATTTTGAAAAACTTGAAATTTTCTCATTCAGTCAACTTAGGATTTGTTTATGTGTTTTTAGCCTCTGCCCAGATCTACACGTATCTTGTCAGGAACTTTTCTTAGGTTAATTCCATTGGCATTAGGGTTTTAGGTGAAATTCCTAGAAGTTTTGTGTGTCGGGCTTGATTTTCATTTGGTCTTGTAGTAACTCAGAGCTTAGAAGCCTTAGAAACCTCAGATCACCTTGGTTTTTGTTGGCCTCCTTATGAGTCTGACCGTGTTGTAAAATCTGCCTTTGTTGAGGAATCCATCTTGTTTTTCTCTTTGCAAAACTTCGAAAGAACTTGTGTTGAAAGTTTTGGATTTCATTTTTAGAAAAGAAAACAAAAGCTGGTTGTTTTTTTATTAATTTGTGATTCTGGACAAATTAATCCTTAGTTTGCTCATAACTAAGTAAAACATCCTTGAAAAGAAATCTTGTAAGCTTTTACTTCAATTAGCTTTTTAGAATTTATAGATTTGAAGATTAGATTTTTCAATAGTTTTGAGTGTTTTATAAAATTTAAAAAAATATCTTTTGAAAAAGTTTGTTTTTGTAGTATTTGAGTGTTTGAAAAGAAAAAGGGAAATTTTCATAAGCATAACTAGTTGTCTCGTTTTTGAGTGTATTGGAAAAGACAAAAAGTTATTCTTTTTATTTGTTTGTTAAGGAAAGATTTGTTTTTACAAGCATTTGCATTCTCAACTCTTTCTCTAGCTAGAAATTCATTGAAGAAAAAGGATTGTTTTTCATCTTAAGTGCATTTTTAGTGATTTAGAGTCGAGTCTTCACACATAAGTTTCATCTCTACACCTTTTGACTTAAGAAAAAACCAATAAAAAACGCTTAAAGTAAAATCTATCTAGTAATCTTTTTATTTCTAGGGCTCTTTATCACCAACATAGCTTAGGCTAGTATCTTGGAGTAGGGAGTAATTAACTCTCCAAGATAGTAAAACAAACAAGTAGTTGTATCTTGCGGTAGGAGATAAATTCCAATTGTTACATCTATGCTCTGGGAAGCTCCTCTTATAGGAGTCAAGCACAAGATCGTGTCTGAACCAGTGGGGTAATCAATCCTTCCTCATTGGGAACGATACTAGATATACACGTATTAAAAATGGTAAACGTCGGATCAACCATTGTCGAGGAGTCTGGGGTCACTTGTCGGTAAACCTTGGATTATGTCAAGGAGCCTTCAAGGGGATTGAGCTTGCTACTCTGCCCTTGCATGTGTATCGGATCACAGACTGTTCCCCCAGGTATATTTGTTTCCGTTGGTAACCATAGTGACCATATTCTATAGGATTCTTTCCTAAGGTGACGGTGGAGGGAAGATCCCACTGTACCTGGAGCAGATGTCGGCTAGACTCACTTAGATTTTCTGGGGGGTTCTCTTCACTCAAGATGGTTTAGTGGAGAAACTTGTGCCAGTCTATTCATTAAGCAGGTTGCCGGGGTAACTGTTCCAACCGCCATTTCTGTATTGAATTCTACTATGTTGGATTTCATCACCAACTAGTGTTTTCAGTACGGAAAGTTACTATTTGTGTGTGGTTTGACCTCCTAGATTCTTTAGGCGTGTGATTCAAAATTGTTTGGTTCTTTAGAGACTTTAGGTGGTTTTCATTGAGATTTTTCTTTGTTTGTCTGTGAAGTAATTAAAATATTTAATCGTGGCTGAATTACCAAGGAAGTCCCATAGACTTCGGGGCCAACCTCCTGAGTTTTCACTGAGCCAGCTTGAAGGGCTACGAGCCCTTGTAACTCCTAGTGACAGTAGAGTTGGGTCACCTGAAGAAGGAGAGTCTTCTTTGGTTTTACATCCTGATTACCAAGTTCAAGCACCAAAGTATATTTTAGAACCTGTTTCTTTTTCCGAAGTTACTGGTAGTTTTTCTTCTACTAGTGATTTAGTCGAGGAACATGAAATATATGAACCTGAAACTGAACCTACTGCTACTCAAACATTAGGATTTTCCTCTCCAACTTCCAGTGGTCCTATTTCACCCAGGGTAGAAAGAGTCATTACCCAAAATCTTCCTTCTTGACTTATTGCTATTGAAGAACTTGTTACTCCGGAAGAAGGTATACCTATCCCTGAAAATCAACTAGCTATAGAACTTAGGGAGCGTAAATCAATTTTTTACAGTCCACCTAGGAGGGACGCTTGGTATCTTTCATTGACCAATTTTTTAGAAAAACCTGGGGCTAAGTTTTTCACCACCTCGCATTCCTTTTCATCCAACACCTAGGGGTTATTATCCTTTGTTAAATATGTGGAGACAGTCGTCCATGTTTTCTCAATCTCCAAAAACCTTTTTATATGGTGGTCCTTCTGTTCCCTCTAGGTATCAGTCTCTTACTGGTACTTTTTCGGGAGCATCTCCTCAACCTATCGAGCAAGGGTTATTAACTGGTATTAACGGAACTAAGTCATTGAGTGTAGAAGATATTCTTATGATGTCAGGTACCATTTCAAATCCGCAACCTCAAGTTGGCCAGTTACCGCTTAGGGGGCAGCCTCAAGGTCCTCAATTATCGCCTGGGGGACAACTTCAAGGTACCCAACTACCGCCTGGGGGGCAACCTCAAGGACAGTACATACCTACGAGACAGTACATTCCTCAAGGTCAACCCCAGACTCAGTATGTACCCCAAGGTCAACCCCAGTATCAATATGTACCTCAAGGTCAACCCCAGTATCAGTATGTGCCTCAAGGTTATCAACCTCAAGGTCAGTACCCAACCCAAGGTTTCCAACCACCTTCCGGTCAATCATTTGTCCAAGGAACTGGAAATGTACCTTTGAATTACCAACCCTACCCTCAACCCGGTTATGGTCCTCAATTTGCTCAACCTTTTATGGGTCCATACCCTGGAATGAACTTAGTGTGGGATCCATCTCAATCTCAACAGATCTTGCAATCGAACGTGCAGTTGTCATCTCAATCTAGACAACCCTTGGTTTCTGGTTCAACCCAGCAACCTGTCCAGTCTACTATTCAAACTTTTGCACCTTCTATAGTTTCTTAGCCTAGGCCTAGTTCGCCTCGAACTCCGCCTCAAACGACTGCTGCAACTGCTGCAACATCTATTCCATCTACCCCACCTACTTCGGAGTATTGACAACTCTGGTTTCTACTGTTCCTGTATCAACTCCTCAAGCATCTTTACCTCAGTCTGGACCCACAATTCAAACTTCGGTTCAAATGCCTGTAGGACAACCTGGTCCAAGTACGGTTGTCACAAGTCAACCTCAATTTACTTATCAACCGTACCAGGGATAGTACCAATTCGGTCCTGCTGTGTAGCAGCCAGTCTATCAGTATCAACCGTACCCTAGATATACTTATCAGCAACCTCAACAACCCTAGTATGGTCCAGTTAATCCTGGTTTTCCGGGAGGATATAATATCCCAAATGCAATTCCAATTCCTAGTTATCCAAGATATCCTCCTCCTGGGGCTGGTCTCATGACCCAGGGTTTCAAGGACCCTAATCGTCAGTTACCATTCATTGAAACTTTGGACTTTCTTGATTTGTCGTGCCTTACGAACGATCCAATTAATTATCTTCCGTTTTGGCCGCTAATTCCGAATAAGTTGCCTAGTGATATTCCTAAGTTTGAAGGCAAATCAGGAGAGGACTCGTCGAACCATGTGATGACTTATCACCTCTGGTGTGCGTCTAACTCCATTTCAGATGATTCAATCCATTTAAGGTTTTTTCAATGCACTCTAATTGGTCTTGCGGCCAAGTGGTACATTGAGTTACCGCGAGCCACTTTTTATGACTTTAGTCAATTAAATACTTCGTTTTTAACTCATTTTCAGTCGCCAGTCAGATATGACAATGCCACGGAATTATTAACTTCATTAAAATAGTCAACGTCCACTTACATTTCAGATCACATTCATGAATGGAGACGTCAACGGCGTTTAGTGAAAGTTTTTATTCCGGATCAAATCTTAGCAGAATGGTTTGTCAAATCTTTATTACCGAAAATCACTGAGGATGTAGCTAAGGCAGGAGTCGTTACTAAAGAGCAAGTAATTGCTCAAGCTCGGTACCTTGACCTAGCTTATACGTAGTAAGGTACGTTAGACGAGAAAATCCCCGACCTTCCTAAACAAAATCAAATAACTGCAGCTCCTTCAGGGTCTCATGCCGCTGATGGTATGATTGGTACGGTTAATACCAAAAGTAAGAAGAAATCTTCCAAGAATTCTTCTCCTATCATAACTTTACCAGATTCCCGACAGGAGATTCTTCCGTGGAAATTTCCACCGATATTCATGTTGTAGAGTCATCTACAGCCAAATCAAAATCCGGTGGTAAAAAGAAAGGGAAGAAGAAAAATAAAACAGATAAAAATTCGAAAGAGAAAACAGAAAAAACGGAATCTACTGATGAGAAATGCAAACCTCGTTATCCTTGTCTCATTTGTGACGAAGAAAATTTTACAAGAGACTACCCTCATCACGCTGAGGTTGCGAAAATCGTCAAAGGTTCCCAAACACCTGCTATTTTGAAGGATCCTTTTCCTAGTCAAGACAGTAAGATGATAGGTTCTTCCTCAAATGCCTCTAAAGAACCCATAATGATGATGTCCCATGTTAGGATTGCGACACGATCACAAGATTATGGAAATAAAAGTCTTGTTGGTGGTAAGGAAGCAGAATCTTCTAATTTGAACCCATCAACTTCAACTCCCGGTTCCGATCCACTACAGATCGAGAAACCTAACCCAGACTTAGTAATCAAACCGCCCTCCAAGGGTATACTTTGAAAGTCAGCTTTCAATCCACATAAAAGAGCAGCTCAGAACTATAACATTGTTGAAGATTTGGCTATTTCACCTTCAGCAATGTCGGCTTTGGAGGTGCTGCAATAATGTCTAGCACAACGTAAATTGCTATTGTCGGCTATAGGAGATTTTGACATTCAGGACTCGAACCTTATAATTTTTGATCTAGAAAATAGTACACCTCGCTTACCTCATCAAATGGCTTTCTAGATTCCAGTGTTAGTAAAAAACAGACCTTGTTATAGGACTGTGATTGATGAGGGAGCCTCAACGTGTATTATGTTGATCCAGTGTTGGAGATCGCTTGGTTCTCATACACTTAATCAATCCCCGACGATTCTAAAGGCCTTTGATGGTCGTGGGTTCCATCCTTTTGGCATTCTACAGGATTTACCTATAGGGGTTGAAGGCAAAACTTTTAATCTAGATGTGGAGGTGGTTGATGCCCCTCTAGATTACAACCTTCTCTTGGGTCGTAGTTGGTCTTACGCTATGATAGCTGTTGTTTCATCATAATGGAAAGATCGTAACTATAGACCAACTAACTTACTTTTCATCCGACCTAGCCTCTTCTAAAAGTATCCAGCATGTCGGTTTTAGGATCCCATATTGTCTATTTTTGACCTTATATTTTGTCATAATATTACCTCTTCAACCCTTAGTTGAAAACCTTTGCTAGTGTTTTGACTTAATCATTCCAAGAGGTATACAGTAACTCTCCTTATTGCTATATGTTTAATTATTCAACACATAATCATGCTATCTTTATAATTGATCCTTGAAGTTGACTAAGTTGCTAAATAATTGTTGAAACTGCCTAAATCTGGCAGGACCATATTTTGTAGTTGCTGAAATAGCGGAAACAGTGCGAACCGCGAAGCTGAAACAGCAAGAACAACACGAACCTCGAAGTTGAAACGGCAAGGACAGCATGCGAACCTCGAGGAGATAGTTGAGATTTGAGTATCAAATCTGCAACAGCAAAGGAATCCGATCGATTACTACATTGGTCGTAACGATCATGATCCACATTACTGTAACAACATTCTGTTAACGGGAACTGATTTCCCTATTTTTGGTACAAAGGGTCGAACTAGAATGTATAATGAAAATCTTTTGTAATAGATGTATCCTCTATAAAGAGGAGACATCTACATTAGAGGGGGGGATATAGATGTATGGAGGGAGGCTGAAAAAGCTATAACACAGGAATTTTAGTGAAAGGATGAGACTAGATATTTCTTGTAATATGGTATATTGACAGATGAATAAAGTTTTGTTCTGAGTATTTCATCTTAGTTTCTGTGTCTTGGGGAATTTTGTGAGAAGGACAGGGCCCACCTTCATCACAAGATTCACCCATCTTCTTTTTGTTGTGTGTTGTGTGTGATTTCTATTTATATCTTATTCACGAGTACTACTTTTAATGATATTTTACTTTTGTTGAGACTCTGTTTTCCTTTTAACTGATTGATGTTGTATATGAGTGCCTCATCGGTGACTAGGATTTACAGAGTGTATTGGCGAACTGGATAACAGAGGCAGGTGCTGAATGTCCTTACTCTGGGGATAGGGTCCTGATCCTTTGTTACAGGACAGCCATCACTTCCTTTTGTAGATTTGTTTTCTTTAATTAATTATCTGTTCTTATTCCATTCCTGAAATAGGCTATAACTATTGTAACACAGAGTAGGGGTTTAACAGAGAGTGAATTGTTTATACTACAACTTTTAATACTATTAAAATTGAGTACATACAGTACGTAGTCACCTTTGGAATAATCAGACTTTCCCGGGTTGATAATTTATGTGGCACTCGACTGTTTAATTAATAAACAATTAAAGTGACCAACATTTTGGCACCGTTGTCGGGGAAGGCGACTGAAAATTTTAAAAGTATTAACGATTTTCTTTTAGAGATGCAGGATGCATGAGAGGACGCAGGAAGGCTAGCCTTACAGGCGGCAAGGGCAAAGGAGGAGGAAGAAAAACTTTTATTGACGATATTATTTCAAAAGCTGAGACATCCCAAAGGTTAAGCTCTTGAAGGCCACAGACCCAACACTCTTTCAGACAGACTATCAGACAGAGGAAGTAGTGGGACCGGAGAGGGTTATAGAACCATGAGAATATACTAAGGAACCGGTGGAAGAAGTCGAAGGACCAGTAGAGGAGCCAATAGAGGAGATTAAAGTGGAGGAACCAGTGCAGGACATTCAAAGTCCAACAGAAAACTCCGAAGATCGGGCAAGCGCATCAGGAAAACAACCAATGGAGGATAACAATGAAGGACTTTTCGGGGGAGGTCGCAGAGTAGAAGGAAGGGGAGAGAATTCTCTCTCCACCCTGGAATTCCCTATTTGGGATCTCCCCAGAGGAGCAACTCCTATGAAGAATATCCCACTTTCAACATTACCCAATTTCCATGGTTTATCCTCAGAAGATCTTGATGAATTTCTTTTTGAATTTGATATATTGTGTAGAAGCTATGACTATGTTAATGCTGCTCAGAAATTGAAGTTGTTTCCAGCTACATTAAAAGGGAACGCACTAAGATGGTTCATGAGCTTGGGAGCTCATGTGATTACGACATGGGACCAAATGAAGGAGAAATTTCTGGCCAAATACCAAGATTATTGCCGAACAAGAGAAAGGAAGGAGGAATTATTTAAGATTACTTAGAAGGAGGACGAAAGCCTGGAGGACTTCGTGGAAAGACTATAGTATAATTTTCAGCGATCTGATCATCTTGATATGAGTAAGGATATTCTTAAGTCAATACTGCTAAAAGGGGTACGAGATGATTGTTTAGATATGTTGAATATGCTTGGAAAAGGGGACATATCTAAGGAATCATATGACGAGATTGTCAACCTCTGTAAAAGATGTTCAAGAGGAGCAGCAAGCAGACCAAAAAGCAAAGATAGTACATACCCAAGAGTCCAGAAATCAGCAAGTGGAGGAGCAACATGGGCTGAAATAGGTAACTTACTTGAAGAATTTAAAACTGAAATGTTAAGCTCTTTTGCTTCACAAATTGATACCTTGCAGGTTAAAAAGAAGCAGGCAGAAGCAGAATCTGCTCTGGCTATTTTCTACTCTAAATGCAGAGAAAAACACCCACTAAGGGAATGCCCACTAGACAAGGTACCAATTTGCACTATCTGTGAAAAGGACCATGAGACTCAACAATGCCCTTCTTTGCCAAGAATAAAAGCAGCACTGCAGCCAACTGAAGAAGAAGCTGAAGCAGTGTACCTGCTAACACAGAGGAGGCAATGGCAACCACGAGGACAAGGTACGAATTCTAACATGCCATTTAATCGTTGGAATAATCATCCTCCTTTTCAAGCAAATTACCCACCTTTCAATCAAATGCAGTACCCACCCTTTAATCAAATTAATTTCCCACCCATGCAGCAACCAAATCCTCCTTTTGCTGATCCTACAATATGGAATCCATGGGCCCTATAGCCATCCTATTTTAATCAATGGAACCCAAATTGGACAGCTCCACAGATCCCATTTCCAAACCAATTACCCTAGTATCAGCAATCTCTCTCCTTACCATCAAATGCTCCACCAAATAATCAGACAATGAGACCCCAGCTACCTGTACAACCTAACCCCAACCCAAATAACAATAAATCTCTACAGGTAATTGATATTCAAAACCAACCTGTTTCCCCTATTCAATGTAATGATATTCATTTACGTTCTGGGAGAATAGTTGAACCCATTATTGATGACATTACTTCTTCTGATTCGGATAAAGAAGAAACTGGAAAAGAAAATTCATCTAATAACAATGTTGAAACAGTTGAATCATCCTCTAATAACAATGCTAAAATAGTTGAAACATCCTCTAATAAGACTGCTGAAGCAGTAGAGCCACCATTCCCTGAACGTTTGGCTCTTACCAAAACACTTGAGCCACCTGCTTTTAATATTTTAGGAGAACTGCAGAATTTATATGTTAAAATTCCACTCTTACAAGCACTGAGAGATGTACCAATTTATGCTTGAACTGTTAGAGATATTTGTATTAAGAAACCTGGAAGAAAAGCTAAGGATCCCCTCACAGTTCATGTGATGGGTGATCTAGCTACTCTAATGTCGAAAAAAAACCCTCCTGTGAAATATGGTGACCCTGGTCATCCTACGGTCACAATACAGGTTGGAAAAACTTTTGTTTCTAGAGTTCTAGTAGATATGGGTGTTGCAATAAACATCATGACACTTGAAACCGCACAGTTACTACAGTTAAAGAATGTAATTAGGGAAACCCCAACCATTCTAGAGATAGCTGACCGCTCCACAATCAAACCTGAAGGAGTCATTGAAGATCTGATAATTTCAGTCGAATCTTGGAACTACCCAGCTGATTTTGTTGTATTATAGACCAAAACAAAGTTGGGGGGTCATCCATTGATTTTAGGGAGACCTTGGCTGGCTATAGCAGATGCCTTCATCAGCTGTAGATCAGGTTCAATGACAATTTCTAATGGATGTGAAACCAAGCATCTTACTCTTTACCCTCATGCTACACCTATGATTAATAATGATAATTTTGTGTGGATAGATTATGAGGATGATGAGACCCAACCCATCTTGACTGTCGGACAAGCTTTAACTTTTAAAGATTCATCCGAAGATGAATTAATTAGCAACTTTATTTCTGAACCTTCTTCGGTTAACTCTGAAATACATGATCACTTGACTACAATCTTGGAATCTGAATCCCAGCAAAACCTTAGAACTGAAGATTTATCTCAGACATCAGTTGGTATCTCCTCCAAGAGTATAACAGTTGAAATCAAGCCTAGCAAAACATTAAATATAAACCCTAACCTAACAGATGCTGAAACACAACAGTTAATGAAGCTACTATGTGAGAATAAAGAAGCATTCGCATAGGATTACACAGATATGAAGGGAATCTCTTCTGAATTATGTACTCAGCGTATTTATATTAAAGAAGGATCTTGCCCAATTTGTCAACCCCAACGACGAATGAATCCCAATTTAAGGGAAATTGTGAAGGAAGAACTTCAAAAATTGTTGAATGTGGGATTTATATATCCTATATCTGATAGTGAATGGATTTCACCATTAGTAATTGTACCTAAGAAAAATGGGAAATGGAGAGTGTGTGTAGATTATAGAGCTCTAAATAAGGCCACTTAGAAAGATCATTTCCCCTTACCATTTATTGATCAGGTACTAGACAATTTGGCAGGTAAGAGATTCTTTTCCTTTTTGGATGGATTTAGTGGAAATAATCAGATCAAGATTGCACCCCAAGATCAGGACAAGACCAATTTTACTAGTCCATGGGGGAATTTTGCCTATTGAGTTCTTCCATTTGGACTATGTAATGCCCCAGCAACATTTCAAAGAGCAGTGATAGAAATTTTTTCTGATATGCTTAATGATTCCTTAGAGATATTTATGGATGAATTTACTCCTTATGGTGTGACTTTTGAAGATGCATTACAGAACCTTGAAAAAGTACTTAAATGATGTATAGAAGCACATCTTGCCTTAATTACTGAAAAATACCATATGATGATGAATCAAGGTATTGTATTGGAACACTTCATCTCATTCCTAGGAATTCAAGTTGATCCAGCTAAAGTACAAGTAATTCAGACTCTTCCTATCCCTAAAACACAAACTGATTTAAGAAGTTTTTTAGGACACGCTGGATATTATAGAAGATTTATCAAGGATTTTTCTAAAGTAGCTTCTCCTTTTTTTGTGTTACTTATGAAAAATGTTGAATTTAACTGGACTGATGGTTGTCAAAAAGCATTTAATGAACTTAAACATCAATTGTCTATAGCTCCCATTTTAAGAGGACCTGACTGGGCACTCCCCTTTCATATATCCTCTGATGCTTCAGATACTGCAATTGGAGCTGTCTTGGGTCAAGAAGAAAACAATATTCCCTATGCTATCTATTTTATTAGTAAAAATATGACCCCTGTTGAACTTAATTATACAATCACCGAGAAAGAATTCTTAGCAGTAATTTATGCTATTAATAAGTTTCGACATTATATTACCGGTTACACTACTTTTTTCATACTGATCACTCGGCAATTAAATATTTAATGAACAAACCAGTTACAAATGCTCGAGTTACCAGATGGTTATTGTTATTACAAAAATTTGATATCACAATTGTAGATCGACCAGGTAAAGAAAATGTAGTTGTTGATTTCCTTTCTCGGTTAAAAACTGATTAAAGTATTCCAGTAGATGATTCTTTTCCCGACGAATATTTATTTGCAATATATGCTCACTCACCTTGGTATGCAGACATTGCCAATTACTTAGTTGCAGGAAAACTACCGTCACACCTATCGCACAAAGAGAAAAGAAAGATCGTTCAACAAAGTGCTAGGTACAACTGGATAAGTGGGTGTATTTTTCACACAGGACTCAATCAGGAAATTCATAGATGCATCAGAGAAGATGAATTTTATGATATATTGAAGGCTTGTCACGATGGCCATTGTGGAGGGCATTTTGCGGATAAAAGAACAGCACACAAACTTCTTAGAATGGGTTATTATTGACCCTCACTTTTCAAGGACGCAAAGAAATATGTTAGGGCCTGTGATAGCTATCAGAGAATGGGCCAGCCTAATCATAGGGATGAAATGCCACTCAATCCCCAGATAATATTTGAACCTTTTGAAAGATGGGAACTAGATTTTATAGGTCCCATCAATCCTCCATCCAATCAAAGAGTTTATATACTGGTTTGCACAGATTATATGAATAAGTGGGTAGAAGCTAAGGCACTCATCATAGCTAATGAAGAATCAGTGTTAACTTTTTTATTTGAAGAAATCTTTGTTAGGTTTGGTTTGCCTAGAGAGCTAGTCACAGATGGAGGGCCTCCTTTTAACTCTCATGGCTTCAAAGACACACTCCAGAAATATCACATTAAGAATAAAATGACTACACCTTATCACCCCCAGGCAAATGGGCAGGTGGAAAGTACCAATAAATCTCAAGGATTTCTTTGATGACAATTATGTCTGCAATTTTGGTAAGCATAGGTTGATATGCTTTCAAACTGTCTGGAACAATTCCGCCCTTTCCATTAATAGTATACTCAAACACAGGTTTCCCTTCTAGCCAAATAACATATCTATCACTTAATGCTGCCTTTCAGGCAAAATAACATATCTATCACCTAACACTGCCTTTCAAGCAAAATAACATATGTATTCAAGTCGATGATTTCGCTAGATTCATAAGCTCTAGCTTGATGAATCTGCACTCCTAGAGCATCCGATTTGCTGGGCATAATGTTGTTTTCCACCTTTTTACTGATAAAAATCGATGTTTTATTAATTAAGTGGCTCTCCAGGTAAGATACCTGGAGAGTTCCCAAGCACTTCACACATATACATTGTATACAATCAGGAGAACCACTTAGTATATATAGGCTTTCTCACAATCAGGGTGGTTTCAACCACTCCTGAGATAGTAGGATCTGAGACCTAATCTTAGAGTCTCAATCCTATCCTTAGACAACTAACTATATCTTTCTCCATTAATTCTAACACTCCCCCTTAATGGAGAAAGGGTACTGAACAATAACAAATGCCTGCTGGTCTAGCCTTAGCTAGGCTTACAAATAAAACATGACAAACTTGGTATTAGACATTTTCATTTTTGTCTTCTTCCAGCTGAGCCCATACTTGTTCATCTTGAGTTGAGGCTTCATCTTCACTTTCCTTTCCATGAGGTAGTGATGTATCTTCACCTCATTTCTTCCCCAGTGAAGGAAAGCTTGATTCTTATTCTTCCCCTTCCCAGAATTATGGCAGGCTAGATAGGAGAATTTTCCTTCTCACTATTTCTGGTGTCAACCATTTGAACGCCAACGATGATGTCTTCACCATTCATTACTACAAATTCTGTGTTGACTTCATAAAGACATGGTGTTTCAAGCCATGCTTCAAGAAACTTCAATTCTTTTACTTTTTCCTTGTTGTTGTTGGTAACATCTGCACACACAGAAATATTAATGAGATCATCACAATTTAAATTTTCTCCAACTTTGTTTTCTTCTGCCACATCTTTGCAATCGACTTCATTTGGCTCGTCCCATTGATATTCAACACTTTGTTCCTCTTCACACCCTTCTTGAATATCAGCTTGTGAATCTTGCGCAACAGACTGTGCCTCTTGATTCTCATGGTCATCAACAGAACCACATTGTTTTTCTGAAATTTCTTTTGACTCGAATATACTACCCATGTTAATTCCAAATGTCCACATGAGAAAAAGATCATCTTCAGAATTAAAAATATCTTCAAATAAAGACATGTTGTTAAAGTCCAGCTTATCTCGCTTCGGGATTCCTTTTCGACTCCACACGGTCCTCTAATGAGCTCTAACAACCCCGTTACCACACAGGCGGGACACTTCTCCCTTTGGCAGCTCTTCAACTGTAGAACCTTGTAGACTGTGGCTTATGTGCCATACAGGTCTTAGTGCCCTCGGCTTTGGTGATGAGCGACTAAACGACCTCTCACAAGTTGGAAACGTTATCAGTATCTAATTCTGATGCACATATTTCTGAAGATGGATTTAAATCAACAAAAAATTTCGCATTTTCTGTGACATAATAATTTAGAAGAAAATTTTCCAAATTGTTTTTCAAATCTCCACAACCTGCACCTTCTAGGTTACTCAAAACAATAAAATTTCCAAAACAAATATGCTAGATGACTTTGACAACAATACGAGATAGAATATGAGAATCTAGATTATGAAGGTAAATGCATGTCGCTCAACGTAGGGTTGACATACAAATACACTTCCTTCCAGTATGCAGTTCTCACTATAAGAGGCTCTACGTCTCCATTGCCAAATCTCTACAATCATAGGCTCTCTCCTCCTCCTATGAACTGATCTTCTTCAAAGGCACTCGACAACCATAAGCCTCAACTCACACCAGTTGGTGCTCCGTATCAACAGTTCCAACTGATAAAATCGCTCTGGTGCACCCAGCTCACTTCTGCTAACACCAACAATATCATGACAAAGGGCGACCGACAAACTTGTTCACAAGCACACTTACAACAGATTCTATGACACCGATCTGGAACAGTACTTGCGAGAGTAGGGAAAATCTGAAGTGATTATAACGGGAGTGGCGACGAATCTGTGTTGTGAGACAACGGCCAGGGATGCCTTTAATCGAGGGTTTAGGGTTTTCTTCTCCACCGATGCAACTGCTACAACAAATGAGGATTTCCATGAGTCGACGCTCAAGAATATCGCTTATGGCTAATGCCAGATCGGAAATACCCGCACTTGCTCCAGGTATTCCTCCTCGGTAGTCCGCAACAACTTGATTGGTTCTACACGCTCACCGCATCAATCCGTAGCACAAGCGTTCACTCAGGCTTGTGGACCAAACGACAACCACCTCGCAACAATCCACAACAAACTACGTTAGTGTGAGTTAGCACCATAAACTCGCGAAGGGCTTCGCGTATGTACACCTAAAATCTGCGAAGACTGACAAAATAAAATAAGTGCGTAGTTTCACAGTGGGGTCGACACGCTTATGCACCTAAAACATGCGACGCCTTCGCCTCAGTCGCGCTCTCCACTCGGCTTACAGGATGGACAACCCTAAAGCTCTGATACCATGATAAAAATCAACTTTATTAGCTAAATGGCTCTTCGGGTGAGATACCTAGAGAGTGCCCAAGCACTACACACAATACTACAATTATTCAATCAGGAGAACAACCTAGTATATATAGGCTTTCTCACAATCAGGGTGGTTTCAACCACTCCCTTGATAGTAGGATCCGAGACCTAATCTTAGAGTCTCAATCCTATCTTTAGACAACTAACTATATCTTTCTCCATTAATTCTAACATTTACAGCTAGGGTCAACAACATAATGCCTACGAGTACGACATGAAGAATGAGATCGAATCCATTTATCTACACATTCCATGTGAAAGCCATGGTTGCAGATAGGCAAGATTGTCACACCATCTCCTTCCATGAATTCTGTGAAGCGAATAGCACAATCCGTTGCAAGCCTTGACATTGATTTGCCATAGATGATGGAGGGGGGTGCTTTTATGGATTTCGCCTTCATACTGGTATTAGCTCGTCTAGTGGCCATGTAATCGTGGCATGGCCTCCAAATGTAGTCCCATGGAACGATTATAGCAAGTCTCGCGAGAAATATCACTGTGCACGGCAATGCAAGAAGACCAACTGTCATACGTTCAGTCATATGGGGACTAGCCATCGCTTGTGGACTTTTGAATGATAGCTCTAATGGTGCTAGCATATCGGTTGCGGCATCTAAAACCATTCTCCTCTTAGTAATCAAAAGAGCACCGAAATCCTTCAAAGTTTGTTGCTTAATGGACCATAAAAGACTTGTCAGATAACGATTTCATATAACACTCACTCTCTCACTGCAAGCAGCTGCGACACCCAGGGTCGTGCCCCCACGGGCGGCCGAGTGGTGGTTGGGTGATTCCTGGAATCGCCCCGCTGCTAGATTGAGCCCTTTTTTTTTAAATAAAAAATTTATTTATTTTATTTTTAATTATATATATATATATAATATATTTTTTTGAAATATTTTAAATAAATATATATATATATATATATTTAGTCAAAATTATATATATATATATATATATATATATATATATATATTTGTTTTTTTAAAAAAAAATTAGATTTGAGAATATGTATGTTGTTTAAAATTTTAAATGGTTTTTTTTTTCAATATTTTTTTTGGTTTTTTTTTTTAATGTTTTTAATGTTAATTTTAGTAGTTATTTATTTATTTATTTTGTTATTTTTCTGTTTTTTTTTTTTTTTGTAATTTGTTTTATTTTTTTTAGTTTTTGTACATGTCTTTTAAAATTTTTCTATTTTTTACTTTCTTAATTTTATAGTTATTTTAAATTTTGTTTTTTTTTTCCCAAATATTTTTATGGTTTACATTAAAAAAATGATTTTTTTTTAATATGTTTTTCTTATTATTTAATTCTTTATATTTTTTTTAGTTTTCTAATTAATTAGTTTTTTTTTTTCTACATTTTTATGATTGATTTTTTTTTGTTAATTTTTATTTTTTTTGTTTGTCTTTTTTGTATATTTGATTTTTGATTTTATGTTTTGTTTTTAATATATATTTTTATTTATGTTTTGCAATTTTTTTTCAACTTTTTATTTGTATTTTTTTCATTGTTTTTATTTTTGTTTTTATTTTTAATTTTATGTTTTCATTATTCTTTTGAAATTTTAACGTTTTTCGGAGTCATGGTAAAATATTTTACACCATTATTTCAAAATGTTTTAATTTTTTTTTTAACAATTTCAGTTGTTGTCTGTATTCAAAAAAAGGTAGGGAGTCTAAGCTCCGATATTACATGAGTTGGGCTCATAGGATGAGCTTGCAACTGTTTTACAATTAAGAATTCAGCTGAATTGCTTTCATTTTTGGTTTCAACTTGAGGGGCACTAACACAGGTATAGATTCGGACAAACTGATACAAAAGTAAGCAGATTTTACATGTCATCTAAACTTTGCTTTTGAGACTGATCTGTCGAGCAATGGAGTCCTCCGGGCAGCTGTCTGCTTCTGCAATCTTAGCGCTAGAGATACTGGAGCTGTCGTTGATCTTTTCCATGAAGAAGAAGGAAAACAGTCTTTGTTAACGCAGATGAGATAGTTGAAAAAGGGAGCGCAAGCCAACAGAGAGAGGGCGAGCGAGGATGGAGAGGGGAGTTGAGTTTTGGGATAAGGAAGACGCGACTCAGGATATATAACCGGCAAGCTGAGAGGGATGTAGGTTTGGATCAAATGAAAGGAGGTTGGGCAGTCACGGATTTTACAAGAGCTGCAAGATTTTAAGGGGACAGTGGGCTCAACAAGGAGGTTTGAGAGGATTTCCGGTGGCAAATGACAGAGAGACTCAGAGTTGTTGTAAATTTGATCAGAATACGCCTTGTAAAAAACACAGGTCCTTGGATAAGGTGAATTTGAGCTAATCATGAAAATCATGGAAGAAATTGGTACGAGTCCTCGTTATTACAGAGGAGACTTCCTTTTGGTCGAATGCAAGCTTGATTGGCACGTTTGTCAGCTTCCTGGTTAATAGAATGGAGGATATGGTAGAGTTGAAAGTCCTGTGCTTGGTTGATCTAGACTTGACATCTGCTAATGGTTTGCTGCAAGAAGATATTAGAGGCTGCCCTCTTGCTGGTCACTAAATTTATAATGATGGCAGAATCGCCGAAGATCATGGCTTTCTGGATTCCCTGAGCCTGTAATTGCAGAATACCTTGGTAGAGAGCCAGAGCCTCAGCTCTGTTATTTGAAAGAATCCCTAGTCCCCATTCAAAGGATACTAAGGGCTCACCATTGGGATTGAAGATGACGCCCCCTGCTCCCGCCGCTCCCGGGTTTGATTTGGAGGCGCCGTCAAAGAACAAGGAGTGGGTGTTGCATGAGCGGAGCCAGTTGCTGAAGTCATCCTGTTTTAATCGAATTTTCCATCTGTGGCTGTGAGTGCTGCCCAGGTTGCTGTAGGTTTTCATAGCTGGAAGGATGCTAGGCCTGTCTATCATGCTCCCTATGAATTCTTTTTCCTCTGTCCAAAGACTTGTAATATCCACTTTTTTTGTGATCTTGGATGCGATTGTTTCGATTGCCAGGCTTTTGGCCTTGTTACATAAATGCCTTATTGGTGTCTCTTTGTCTTTGAATATCTTGTTGTTCCGAGCAAGCCAGATCCTCCATAAAAGGGCCAGAGGGAGGGCATCCCACACTCGCTTGGCAGGGTTATTTTTCATGGGTTGCCAGGGGTAATTTTTTCTCCAGTTGTTAAGAACTTCTTCAATGGATAGCTGAGACTTCCAGAAGAGAGATACGGAAGGATTAATGTTGTTCCAACAAGAAAATGCAAAGGGGCAAGAGATAAATAGATGTTGAATAGACTCTTCTGCTTCTTGGCAGTTAGGGCATCTGGAAGGGCCAGCAATGCCTCTTTTTTTAAGGTTCTCTGCAGTGAGAGTTTTCCCTTTTAAAAGGGTCCACATGAAAAATTTCACCTTTGGAATTGCTTCTGCTTTCCACACTGTTTTCCTATGCAGCCATGCTGGAGCCGAATAGTCTTTGTTGCATAAATAGTCATAACCTGCTTGAGTTGAATAGCTGGTGCCAGTGGGGTCCCATCTAAATGCGTCCTTGTCATTTTTTAGAGTGGGAGCAATGCTGTGAAGGTGTTTGCAGAAGTTGTCGAAGTTCTCTTTGAGGCGTTGAGGTATGGGAGGAAATTTCCAACGCTTCCAAGCATGGGTTGTTGCGTCCCATTGAGAAATTTGGTCTAGGTTGCAAATTCCTTTGCTTTGAAGAAAATATATTATTGCAGCCATACCTGGGTGACTGTTGAGCGGTGGATTCCCCATAATTTTGTCAGCGCCGATGTTGATTTCCCTGCCTCCTTTTGGCACCTTGGAGACGTTTTGAGCCATAAAGGGGATGGATTTTTTACACAGTTTCCAAATCTTTGAGCAGTTTCTGTTGGGTATTTCGACTGTGAGAAGATGTTGTCGTGGTTGACTGATGTATTTTGCCTCCAAAACTTTTTTCCACCAGGCTGATTGTCCTTCAATTAGTCTCCAGACTAATTTTCCCCCAAAGGCTAAATTTGTGAGAGATGGAGATCGAATGCCAAGACCTCCTTTCTCTTGGCTCTGAATGACTTGTTTCCATCCTACCAAGTTGAATTTTTTCCTCTCATTTTTCCCCCCTGCCAAAGGAAGAATCTGAGAACACTGTCCATTTTGCTGAGGAAAGAAGCTGGAGCTTGAGTAAGAGAAAATTGATAAAGGGGAAGAGAGGAAAGACCCGATTTGAGGAGCACCAGTCTACCAGCTGGGTTGAGCCAAGAAGTTCCCCATTTTTGGACTTTTCTTTTCATTTTGTCTAGAGTTGTTTCCCAAACATCAGCCCGAGTTTTCCCTATACTCACAGGCATTCCCAGGTAGCTGAAGTGGTCCCAATTTAACTTGCAAGGAACACCAAAGATGTTGGCAATGCTTTGGAGAGTGTGAGCTGAGGCATTCCATCCATAGATACAACTTTTGAGGTTATTTATCAGTCCCCCTGAGTAAGTCATGAATTTGTCTAATAAGGATTTGAATCTTCGAGCTATGATTGTGGTTGCCCCTCCTAGCAGCAGGGTGTCATCGACAAATTGGGAGTGGTTTATGTTTTTCACTCCATCTTCAAACTTAATACCAGTGATGAGGCCTGCCTGGCGCTTATGGTCAAGAGCACAACTGAAGGATTCTGCCATTAGGAGGAAAAGATAGGGTGATAAAGGACAACCTTGCCGTAGGCCTCTTGAGGATCGAAAGGAAGGCCCAGGTCTGCCATTGATAAGAGGAGCGATCCAAGGCCCAGAGATACAAGTTCTTATAATTTCTATAAAGGCAGAGGAGAATCCCATTTTCTGAAGAACCGCAAATAGAAAGGAATGTCGTACCCTATCAAAGGCATTTGCCAAATCCAATTTCAAAATGAAGCCTTTTTCATTCCTCGAATGGCTTCCTGTACTAAGAGGATAGAGTCTGAGATTTGTCTGTTAGCCATAAAGCCTCCTTGGTTTTCAGAAATTAACATTGGCAGGAGAGGTTTGAGACGAGAAGCAAGGACTTTAGTGAAGATTTTGTAGGAAGAATTACATAATGATATTGGTCTGAAGCGGGTAAATTTGGAAGGGCAGTTTTCCTTTGGGATGAGAGCCAGATGAGTTGAGTTCGTGTATCCTCCTATTTTGTTCTTCCTCTGTATCCATTTGAAATATTTAATGAGGTCCTTTTTTATCATTTCCCAATATTCTCTGTAAAAACAAATAGAGAAGCCATCCGGCCCTGGCGCCTTGTCTGGCTGGAGGCACCAAATTGCTTCCTTGATTTCTTCATCTTTTATTTCTTCTACCAACCTTTCATTTAATTCTGCTGAAATCTTCATTGGCAAATGCTGCAAGAGGTCAGCATAGCTTTCTTCCTCACCTGTTTCAGTTAAAAGCTCTTTGAAATGGTTTGAAGCAGCGCTTTTGATGGCTGTCTGATCACTGTGTTGAGTCCCTGCGCTATCTATGATGGTTGTTATATTGTTTCTTATTTGTCGAACAGTGGCCTGTTTATGGAAGAAGGTTGTGTTCTTATCTCCACTTTTCAGCCAAGTCTGCCTAGATTTCATACGCCATTTTTCTTCCTCTTCCCTTCTAATGCCGCTTAGCTGATTGTAAAGGTTTTCTTCTTGAGTCTTTTCAGCTTGTTGATACTCTTGTTTTTCTATTGCATAGTGTAGGTCTTCAATTTTGGCTTTCACCTCTCGTTGCTTTTCTTCTGGCTCTTTGTACTGCGTTTTAGCCCAATTCTTGAGCACATTTTTCACATTTTTTAGCTTGCTTTCCCATATAAAGCATGGAGATCCTTCAACATGCTGACACCATGTTTGCTGGATCAGATCTTTGACTCCTTGATAGTCATTCCATATATGATTGTATTTAAAGGGAAGAGGGCCTAGAAGACTGTGAGATTCAAGAGCTAAAGTAATAGGGAAATGATCAGAGGTAGCAAATGGAAGAATGGTGGCGCTAACAGCTGAAAAAGTGGATAGAAGAGAAATATTTACCAGAAATCGATCAAGCCGCTCCATAATATTACTGCTGCCCAATCTGCGATTACTCCATGTGTATTTACGATTTTTTGGGATGACATCGACAAGATCTCCTTGTTGCATTATATTTTCCAGCTGGTTTCTGAAGGGGTCTGGCGTGAAGCTCCCTCCACGTTTTTTGTTGGCATGTAAAATTAGATTTAAGTCGCCCCCGACAATGATGTTGCTGCTGTCTTCTTCTTCTATATTTTGGCTGAGGGAATCCCAACAAACTTCTTTGTCCCTGTAATGGTTAGGGGCATAGACATTGTAAATTACAATCTGCTGTCCGCTCATATTGTTTTGTAACACTGTCTTAACCCAATGCTGATCTATTACTTCTGTTGCACAGTTCCACTCGTCCTGACGCCAAAGTGTAGCGATTCCACCTGAGGCCCCTCTGGAATCACTTATACTTCCTTTATAGTGCTTATGGTATTCAATGGCCTTGCTGATTTCAGACTGCCTCTGCTTTGTTTCTTGTAATAGTACAATAGCTGGCTTTTCTTGGTTTATAAGATCCTTTAAGGCATTGGTTTTGGAGGGGTGCCCTAGTCCCCTGCTGTTCCATGAGAGAATTTTAATCATTTCAACAGTGAGATTCAAGGAGTTGCTCTCCCTCCTTTATCTTTGCTTGCTGCGTCTTTGTCTATTGCTCCTTGTATATATGATTCTATAGGATTCTGGAGTCCTAGTGCTATGTCCTTTTGCGCATTCTCGTCCCTGTGCTATTTGGAAGACTTTCTTCCAAGCTTCTTTTGACGGTCTATAGTGGATCCATGTTCCTTGGAATTGCTTCGGGTGATTCTAAGAGGGGGAGGATCAGATGGGAGGGCAGGGGAGATGACCAGGGGAAGGGGAGAAGAGGGAGGCTCAGGTTGAGATGAGGGGGCAGGGGATTCCTCAGGAAGGGAGAGGGCATGAAAAGGGTTGGAGGAAGGCGAGGAAAGGAGGGGATTTAACTGGCGGACAGAGGACTAGGGCGGCTGGGAGGAAGAGGGAAGAGGGAATGAAGGCGGGGGAGATGAGGTTGGAGAGATGGGGGAGGGCTGGGAAGAGGTACCAACATCCATGGGAGATTTATGACTAGGGGCTGATTTTTTTTTTTGACAGGTTCCCATTGCTCTTCTTGCGGGGTATTATCAACATTAGAGATCTTAGTGCAACGGTTAGCAAAGTGTCTGTATTCGTGACATACCTTGCACTTGAAGGGAATCTGTTCATAGTCGAGCTGCTGAATGTGCGTCCAGTCGTCGACTTTGAGTTTAATAGCTTCTGGAAGGCCTCTACCCAAGTCAACTTCGACGCAGATACGAGCACAAGCCTGCATGTTGTCTCTCGGCTCACTTCGGTCTATGTAATTCCCGACAGCGTTCCCAATAGCACGAACTGATTCGTCTCCCCAGCAATGCAAGGGGAGATGAGGAAGGCAAACCCATACAGGAACCGCATTAGGGATGTCAAGCTCCAGGTCGAAATCTGGAGTCCATTTGTTTAAGTACAGACCTCTGGAATCCATGAAGTAAGGTCCATTGCGGAAGATTAAATCCTTGTCTTCCTTAGTCTCAAAATGAAATGTGAAGTAGCCCTTTCCGCAAAACCTGATAGAAATTTTTCCTTGGATTTTATCAGTCCAGTTCCTCTCAACCCACCTCTGAACGGTTTTTGGGGAGGGCCAGAGACCTGTAAATTGCCCTATTAGTCCTTTTTCCGCCAAGGCAAGAGCAGCTTTTCTGGGCAAGGAAGGAGGAAGAGAGACTTCCTGTAACCCCTCAATTTTTTTCACAAATTTGGATACTGATGGGCGAGCACGCTGAGCAGGCAAAGATTTGATCAGTGCTGAGAATGCGTGTTGAAGCACGGCCTCCTCCGGAGGCGCATCCGGAGGGGCCATCCAAGCGGCCGAGGAGCGATCAAGATTCAGATGGCGGCGGGAGCAGAGGAGCGCACGTGCAGCTAGGTCTCTATTTCACCAAAAATCAAAATGTTCTAAATTTACCCTAGAAAAAAAATATTATTCCAGCATCAACACTTTTCGTTTGGAGGGTGTTTTTTGCACAATGTTTGCACATAAAAATTTGGTTTTACTGGCATTTTTTAAAAATGTTGAAAATTGACCCTAAAAAAATAGTCATTGTTCCAATATCAACACTTTTCATTTTCAGAGTGTTTTTTGCACTATTTTTGCACAAAAAATTCATTTTCACTACCATTTTTAAAAAATGTTCAAAATTGACCCTAAAAAAAAAAACATTGTTCCAAGATACACACTTTTCATTTTTAGCACTGTTTTTCATGTTTTTTCGAGGTTTTTTTGGCCAAAGTTTCTGTTTCAAAGTTTACATTGTTTGTGATACTCTTCTTGTAGGCAACCAATATGGCCATCTTAGAAAATATGTCAACGACCACAAATACATAGTCGTTACCATGCTTGGTAGAAGGAAGACCAAACATATAGTCCATGGAGATGGATTCCCAGGGCCAGATAGGAGTAGACATAGGAGTGGACAAGCCTTACTTCTTAATATTTGATTGGTGATGGCACATACAGTGTAGGATCTGATATATTTTCTAACATCCTATTGAAAATTTGGCTAATAAAAATACTTCTGCAGAACTGCCACTGTATTTTCTACTCCAAAGAGTCATGCGACCCAACTACAGTGTGCCTCTAAATTCATCTTGGCACACTCGCTTAAGGAACTCAAAGGTGTCCTAGGTGGCACAATGATGTGTCTTGGAGGTGGAAGTCTAGAACTTGCTTGCCCTCCATCAACATATGGTATGTGGTGGCAACTTCTAGATAATTTTTATAAATTTGCGGCCATCCATAAGTGGTGGTTAGTGCCACAACTGATCGCTGACTAAGACAATCTGCAACATTATTGGTGCTTATTTTCTTGTACTAAATGTTTAGATGAAATTGTTTCTAGTATGTGGACCATTTCTAATGGCGGTCGTTCTGCAACTTCCCTTGTGCCTATATAAACTGAAGAGGCTAGTGATATGTGTGGATGATTGTCTCCTTCCCTAGAATGTAGTGTTTCCACTATCGGCAAGCCTGCACAATGGAATATGTCTCTTTATCATTGGTGCGATATTTCTGAATTGTATTGGAGAGTGTCTCATTGTAATAGGCGACAGGATGCCCTTGTTGGGTGAGGACTACACCAATGGCGTAATCAAAGGCATTTGTCTCAATTTTAAATGGTTGTTGGAGGTATGTTAATGTGAGTATTGGTGGAGAGCAAAGACAATGCTTTAGCTCAATAAATGCCTTATTTTTAGACTCGGACCGTAAAAACTTTGCTTTTTCTCCACCCTTAGTAACTTGACTCAAAGGCCAAGTGATATGAGAGAATCCCAACATGAACCTTAAATAGAAAATGGCAAGGCCCAAAAAGTTGCAAAGCTCTTCTCAAGTGATCAGGGTTGGCCAATCCCGAATGAATTGGATCATAGCCAGATCCACATGCATGCCTTTCTCATCAAAGATGTAACCCAAATATTGCACATGGTTCATGCCAAAGGTTCATTTTTCCAAGTTGGCGCATAGTTTGTGTTGATGCAGGGTTTGCAGAACCTACCGAATGTGTTGCAAGTGATTTTCCCAACTCTTGTTGAATATCAGGATGCCATATAGATATACAGACACGAATGAGTTGGTGAAGGAGTGCAATATTTCATTCATCAACCTCATTGAAGTTGCAAGGGCATTTGTCAACCCAAAAGGCATGAACAACCACTCAAAGAGGCCCTCCTTGGATTTGAAGGCAATCTACCATACATCTGTGGGTTCTATTGGAACCTGGTGATAACCATACTTCAAATCAATCTTGTTGAAGTACTTGGCCCCCTTGAGCTGGTCAAGAAGTTCATTAATCCATTGATTGGATACCTATTCTTGACAATGATTTTATTTTGTGCCCGGTAATCAATGCAGAGTCTCCATGTCCCATGTTTCTTTTGCACGAGTATAATTGGGCTCACACAAGGTGAGGAACTTGGTCAGATGTTCCCTTTTTGTGGCCACTCCTAGATTTTCTACTTGATTTCTTCCTTTTCCATAAGAGAGTAGTGGTATATCGGCCCATTGGGTAGAGGTGTTATGGGATTCAAATTGATCAAATGCTTGACCTGACAATGCAAAGGTACCCCTGCGGGTGAGGAAAAGATGTCCTTATATTCTTGTACAACCTTATCCACCTGCTTATGTTGCGTGGATGTACCCTTCCTGGGGGCCATGAATGTTGCCACAATCTTCACCTTACTTTGAGATTGAATCAGAAAGAAAACAAATTTCTCGGTATGGGATATGATCTTACTGCATTACTTAGAAGATATCAAAGAAATGGAAGTAGGCGGGGCTACCTTCGATATCTTGTATAGTTTATTGCCCAAAGTAATAATAACACTACGAGGTTTGGACTCATACACAACATGACACTTCAACAGGTATGATTGGCCTAATATTAAATCAAAAACTTCAAGGGAGAAACATCACACAGTACCTCATTTGTGAAGGGATTGATGTTGTAGGGTAGGCGACACTATTGGCTGACGCAAAGATCTTGCCCTTAGTGGAGCCATATGATGGTGTATGACTATAGGTGTGGTTTCATCAATATTCCCAACCGCTTCACGACCTCAACTGAGATGAGGTTCTTTTGTCTCTCATTGTCGACAATGAACTACAATAGAGAACCCTTCACCCACATCTGTGACTGGAAGAGACACCCCCCCTCCTTTGGATCTTCGGGCTCAATCTTCTAGACCTTGGTGGTGGAAATTATGGTGCTCGGATCTGCATCAATAATTTTCTTCCCCTTGTTGGGTTTTGACTCAAAGTCGAAACATGCATCTGACTTTGAAGCTTTTAGCTCGACCACGAGAAACTGCTTGGCGTGATACTCATTTGTGTTAGAGTGGGGATCTTATGGAATTCACACCATTTTCCTCTGTCCTTCTTCATCTTTGTGGTGTTATTTTTTGCTTGTGGATTCGAGTGGTTGTCCTAGGTCACCCCACATTGGCTCTGTCCTTTGTTCGACAGTTTGGAGGTTCCTTTTCCCTGCTCCGGATTCACATATCCAAAGTCTTGCTTCTTATGTATGTATTTATGCCCGATCTTGACAACATATCAGTATGTGGCGCCAAGCATGGATATTTCCAGGAACTCCATCTCTACCTTGATACCCAACTTTATGTGAAGGGTATGAATATTTGTGAACTCCAACACATCTTGGTCCCTTCCCTACTGCAGTATGGTCCATTCTGTGTACTTATCTTCATAGCTCCCGACAAGGTAATATTGTTCCTTGACGACATCCCAGAAATAATTCCAAGTGGGTGTGTGTTGGGCATGGAATCCCCCCAAGGCATGTTTTGGGGCTTAAAGCCCAAGTTTTGACCGATTATTTTTGTAAAAGCTCCGCAAATTACGGATGCAGGGCACGAAAGTATAATAGAGTCACAGGGTTGTCCACCCTAGTTTTTGTAATGTAATGTCAGCTGGATAGACCTACCCATGGTCCACAGACCATGGGATTGTATAAATAGAGCGAGGCTCTAAGTGTAAAATATAACTAATAGAAAAAATGATTAGAATAAGATCATGAGAAGTCTAAGTGATTGAGTGGAAGTGTAAAGTGTGTCTGTGGGTCATAGAGTAGGAGAAGGTTCTACAACTGAGTCTGCATAGGCCTAGTAGTCTGCAACTGAGTGCACAGACCCCTGCAACTGAATGCGCAGGGTAGGTCGAGTCTATAACTGTTGGGAGAATAAAAAAAGAGAAGTTTTGCTATAATTATGTGTATATTTTCCTAGTTTATTGCATGATCAGATATGATTTGCAAGTATATTGTTTATTTACTGCGCGATCGTGTATGAATGTTTTGTATTGCTAATTATAACTTAAGACATTCAAGTAGGTGAAGGTAATTAATTATCATTGGAAGATAAGTAAGATGTCGGGTAATAGCACAAAGCGCGGCACAACCCCTGGTTAGGGTTGTGCGAAGGTAGTGTATAAAGTTGCGAGGAACGGAAAGTGCACAAAGAGACCTGTGCGTAGGAACAAACATAGAACCAGTCGTACCTCTTAGACATCTCAAGGGTGCGGAAACCTGGTTCTAGCACCCTCCCATACTACTTCGGGTGAGACCTTAGTCCGCGCTCTGTGGACTGTTGCCGAAAGGGCCAGTAGTACAGGGATTTGTTTGGCTAATTAACTCTGAACCTAGGTTAGGCCCCAACAAGCCAACAAATGGTTCTGTTGCCGGGACCTGGATCTGCATAGAGATGCTTGATGTCGTATCACTGGAATCCAACAAAGAAAGGAATTGAAGATTGGTTGGAGAGAAAAATTCACGAGTTCGCGGCACAGGAAAACAGGAATCCGCGACTATCAAAGGAAAGGTGGTTAGTCTGCTACTTGTATATGGAGGTCCACAAAATTTTCTTTGCATCCTTCCCCTACTGAGTTGTACGAGTGGATCGCGAAGCTAGCACATAGCCAAGGAAGGTGTAAAATTGACAAACCTATTGTGTGGACTCCAAAATTGGTGCGCAGGTTGGAAGCATTAGAAGATAAGATCATGCACGCTGTCAATCACTGGCTCGATTGAATCATAGGAGGGTTCATCACTAAATTCGCGGTAGATACTTCAGTCAGCGATAGCGAGGCAGAACGACGCTTCCTCAAGGGACCGTGAGGTAAGTACGTTAAATATTTGAATACTTGGATTAAAGTGCTACTGTGTGAAAAGCAGGTTATGCGAATAAATTGATGTTTGGGGCTACGTGAAGTGGGAGAATATACAGAAACAAAAATAGGACAAAACTAGAGACTAGCCCCTTGATTTCACCTCCGCGAGGGGGAGAAGAAGAGCTCGCGAAGGTCTCACCAAGAAGTGCGATCAACTTGATAAGACAGAGAATTTTGCGCATACCACCCCCACCCACACCACCGCCAGTTTCGTTGTCTACACCCTCATCTTTGCCCATACCACCTCCGCCACCACCGGGCAACATTATGGCGAGTGCGATAAAGTTGCCAGTGTTCAAGGGAGTAGGGAATGAAGATCCAGACCAGTTTTGGTTCGTGATAAAAGCTGTATGGGAAGCGCAAGGAGTCACAGATGATAATATAAAGAAGGTAACATTGGTCAGTGTTCTGAAGGGTTGCGCACTAACCTGGTACATTAAACACTCCAATGAAAATCTGAATGTGGGGATCGCAGATATCCAAGCTGCGCTAAATAAAGAATTTAGCAAGCCAAAGTCAGAGGCACAATCGATCATTGGGTTTAAGGAAATCACCATGCTACTAGGCGAGACCCCTTAGGAGCTGGATCAGAGACTGAAGTGCACAATTCGCGAAGCTAACATGACGTTGACAGATGGACAACACCGCAAATGGTTTGTAGCATCGTTAACACCGCATCTAAGGAACGCACTGTCACAACAGAGGCTAACAACTCAGGCTGAGGCTTTGGAGGTCGCGATGAGATTGCATGAGACTCCGATGCAAGATCCTAACCTGGGAGTTCAACAGATTCACACGTAGTTGAAAAACTTGTGCCTGGAGATGCAGAGTTTGAAACAAGATAGGACAACCCGCCCAGAGGTGTGCAATAAGGTATGGTGCGTAAAATTCAAGGGCCAGGGGCACGACAAGGATCACTACTCGGTGTTCGCGAATTACCTTGCGGGAGGAGGGCTAATTCCATTGAGACTGGAGGCACAATTAGGACCAAGCGCGACGCCTGCATTATGGTGCGTGATTTGTTAGATAGGAGGAAAGCATGCTACAAATAACTGACATTTATTGCAGAAGTATACACAGAATTCACAACAATTGTTCTTTAATTTTTGTAGATCAATAGGCCATGATGAGCGCACCTGTAGAAGTTATGAGCTGATGATGGATTGGACTCCTACCTATAGAGTTCAGGCCGAAACGCGTCCCCTTGATCAGAACATCGGGATGGCGCGAACCGGATTCCAGGGGCGCAGATGAGGTCGAGGTGGAGGGGGGCCAGGAAGAGGTCACGAACAACTCATATGTTACAATTGTGGAGGGTCAGGGCATTATGCCCGCGATTGTATGAATCCAATGCAACCATCATGCTTGTATTGTACGTTGTTTGACCATGAGACGGAGGATTGTCCCACACTAATAGTGAGGTTGCACGATAAAGGATCACTCCAACCTCCCCCGACTCAGAACATGCAAATGATGAGGTCTGAGACGTGTGAGGAAGACCCTAATGTAAATATCGTGCTCCGAAGTGGTGTTACAACAAGGGTTGACAAAGGCAAGCAGCCTGAAGAAAGTACCTGCGTTCGCAAGGCTCCAATGAAGGAACCTGAATTTGATTTGGAGTGCACTAAGGAGACCTTCATGGAAGCTAAGAGGAACTTCGTTGATGCCTCCACTTCAGGAAGTAAAGACAGACTGGAGCCGGAAATGGACCCATCGATGCTCACTGCGTTCTTGGAGACATGCATGAAGTTATTGCATGACAACAAAGTTCTAAAGGGGCTGCAAGAACTCATAACTAGATGCACTGGGACCGCGCCATGAGAACCACGCGTAGTCCGGAAGCTTGGGAAGCACACAACGCGAATAGGGAGGGAGATGAGTTTGACCGCGCAAATCGGGGAATATGAGATGGACCAAGTGATTTTGGATCTATGATCAGACACAAACGTCTTGCCAAAGTAGACATGGGAGCGCATGGGAAGGCCTGTGCTGCAATGGTTTCCTATCCAACTGCGGAGGGCGAACCAGCAAAAGATCCTACCTATGGGGAGATTGTAGGGAATCACAGTAGATATCGAAGGAGCAAGTGCGCTAGTAGATTTCGAAGTGATAGAGATTGTTGATGACAGTAATCCCTACCCCGCGCTATTGGGAATAGATTGGGCCACTGATATGAATGGAGTGATAAATCTAAAGAAGCGCAAGATGATCTTTGAGAAAAAGTCATTGTGCGTAGTGGTACCTTTAAACCCTGCAGAAGGATCGCGCTACACAGAGCCAGTGCGTGACTACGACAATGACGATGATCTGGACTGCATCTACAAAATAACCGCGCAAGAGCAGGATTAGGTAATCCAACAGCGGATGGCTGAACCTCATGGGAGCGCAAAAACTCTTGCACATCCAATTATGACGAGGAGATAGAACGATGGCAGAACCAGTTACACGAGGTAACCACGCTCAACTGTAACATGATGATGAGATCACTGCGCTGCGTAGAAATAGAGGTAAGGGACCTGTCTATGTATGACGGGTTAAGCGAGGTGGATGACTTCCTGAACAAATTTGAAAGAGAAGTGTCGGAATAGCAACGCTTGGATGCCCTGAAGTGGGTTCTACGTGCTACACCCGCGAGGTGGTGGGGTATGCACCAAAGAAGTTTTGAGAACTGGCGCGACTGTTGAAGGATGATGCGCATGCAATTTGGGAAGCCTCAGATGCGATTGAAATACAAGTGTGACAAATGAACCAGACCGTGCACCCACCTATCCAGGTGGATACATGCATATGGTGTGAAACCTATACGAATGTACACTGTCCTCGCGGTAGGGGACATGATCAATAAGCGGGTGTAGGTAAGGCGATGGTGCGAACGACCCCTCTGGTTGGGACCACGAAGTATGGAAAGACCAAGTGCACAAAAGAATATCCACGCAGAAGATTTTAACAAAGTACGCGAAGCACTGAACAAAGTCCACAATGTGAAGCGGACTGTCTGGGACCTGCGCTGATCCAGGTGGCTCTAGAGAGACACGCAGGACACAGATGGATTAAAAATCAAAGTGTTTGGATTGTGCTCAAACCAGTGCCAGATCGAAGACCTCGTCATCTTGATCGTGGTGGTGCGAACGGCTCGTCAAACTGAGCTCGTATGTAAAAGATAGAGCTCTTCAAAAGTTTGACATGACAGGGGAAAAGTGGGGCCCATAACATGCCACATGGCATCCCAGTAAGCAAGTGGGACCCACATAGTAGCCCATCAACCATTGACACTTAGCGATTTCTCTTTTGTCTCCTAAAACTGGCATAAGAGACAAAATCTCTCTCTTTTTTTTTTTGGTTAAATGAATAACCATATAACGATATATAATATAGTTATTATAACTATATAATATAACAAAACAAGCAAAGACATGGTTTCGGAATCGGCAACAACAAACCCCGTCGAACCCTTTTTAAACGACCCTTATCGCAACCATATGATATATATATATATATATATATATATATATATATATATATATATATATATATATATATATATATGGGATCAACGGTAATAAACTCTGCCAAACCCTCCACAACTATCACACCCATTTATATATATATGTTATAACAGAGCTCTGTGTTAAGGGGAGGGTGCGAGCCATTGGCGGTGGACCTGGTCCACACCTCGAAACCATATGTATGTCGTATATATGCCACACATATTGCTGCGCTAATCGTTGATAACAATATCAGCAAAAACCCTGATATCTTCGCCATGCCCACTGCCGATAAGTGATGATCGCCGATATGGATATTGGCGAAGTCTCGGTAAAAGTGCCGATATATATGCCTCCACCATAGCCAACCGCCGATTGCGATTTATATGTAATGCCGATAAGGTGTTAAGCGCGGGGTTTAAGGGGCGGGCTTCCCAAAGTAGACCCAACCCCTATTTCAACACATTTATGGGTTAAAAGGGTTTATATATGGAAGAGGCGGGATTTGATCCCCTGACCTCTCCTCAACTACTCCTATAATTTACCATTAGGCCAATGGCTTATTTGTTGGGAAATCCGCTGATAGAATTTTATTTAAACTCAGGATTTTCACCTTTGCACAGAGTTCGATGAGGAGAGAGACTACAGGTATGAATTTCGAGGCAGAATGCAGGCACGAATTTCAAGGCAGCAGATTAATTAATATTTTAATGCAGGAACCATGAATTTTGCAGGGGGGCAAAATTCTCACTTTGTTCGAATTTGACAAGTCTTATATGTTTTTTACACCTCTCATCGCCACGAACACAATGGTGTTGTTTGTTTCTTCATTAGAGGTGTGCATTTTCTAGTCAGTTCCAGAATGCACGTGGAACCATGATTTCAACAAAAACAGGGAGTGGAACCATGAGCCATGAAATTTTCCCAAGGAGGTAAAATTTTGACATTTCAGAATATAGTCAAGTTTATACTTGTTTTTCATGGTTTTCCGTAGGGATTGCAATGGTGAGATCAGATTTTCCATCTGAGTTGCAGATTTACAGTCCATCCATGGAACATAATCTTTGAGGAATCCTAGGGGAATCTAAAAGATTCCTTGAGCCCAGAATTCTCAACTTCTCAGAATTCGGATTTTGGACAGTCGATTCAGCACTACTCGACGCCACAAATCTGATGGTGGCTTCAGATTTCTTATTCTCTCATTTCTTCTTCTAGTCACTTTTCTAAGTGCTAGTGTAGATGTCCACATTCTTGTGCAAGTAGCCATCTTCATGAGATCGATGCCTTGAGAGAAATGGTTTGAGCAGCTTCAGCAGTGAGACATCCACTTCTTCAGATGGCCCTTGGTTGTGAGGTATATGATGTGTTCATGTACTTCTTCTTTCTGCATTATGTTGTATAGATCCATGATTGATGTTGATGCAAGATCTTGTTTATTACATGTTGTCATGATTCCTTGCTTGATTTGATGCAGAATCTTCTATATGATGTACTTGTTGTCATAAATCTTTATGTTATGCTTTGAGATCCCTTGTTGTATGTTGTTGGGATACTCTTGTTGTTGTCATGCATGTGTTTTGCTTTGACATCCCTTTTGTGCCATGTTGGTGGGATGCGCACCATGCTTGTTTTTGTATCATACTGATAGGAGTCTTTTTGATTGAGAGTTCTAGCTATGGAACATCTCTTAGAGCCACTCCTGCATGAGGTCATTCTTCCTTGTATGATTGAGACATCGTCTCTATGTACATCATCTTTATTGACAACACATAATGCAGCGGCCTACACCATCTTGACACCAGGGCCTGGAGATGTAGTCCCTCCTGGACGAACTTCGTTATCAACGGCTTATGTTTTCATGTGCTGATGATTGTTATGTTCATCTTCTTTTCCGCATATAGATGTATTCGTTAATGTTCCTTTAAAAGAAATTTTAACACATCATGAAAGTAAAATGTCTTGGTAGGTTCCTTCTTCACACCCATACATGGATCAAGTGGTATTAGAGCAGGTCTTTACGTTGATGTGAATTGGAGTGTGAACAATGACAAAGGATGAAAGAGCAATGTACGAGACCATGCTTAACATTTCCAAGAAGGTGGAAATTATGTATAAAACTCTACAGAAAGAGACAGAGGAAAAGGAGCGGTTACAGCTTCAGTTGAAAGCCATAGAAGAGGCCATGAAAGAACTGAAGCAAGACAGACATAATCTTCAAACAGAGAATGATGAATTGAAGATGCGTCTACATGAAGAGAAAGAGGAGAAACAAAGTTTGCTACTACAACTGCAAGCAAAGGACGAGGCCTTGGAAAAGCTGCAGCAAGACCCATGTGAGGTAAAAAGTAGTTCTCCATCTTCATGTATGTTTCCTAATGATGATTTCGCTGTATTTGAAAATCATACCACAAGAATTGGTTCCCAACTGTTGAAGAGAATGTGGTATGAAGGAAAAGGCTTGGGTGTTAATGGCCAAGGCATTGTCAATCCCATCCAAGTAGAGGAATTACCATGTCGAGCAGGACTTGGGTATGTCAGGAAAGAAGTTTGGGAAGGAGTTCCACCAACAACAAATGATGAGCAGTCCTCATCAGTTCTTTCCAAATCGAAAGAGAAGGTAAAAGATGTTGATTTCCTTTCAGTTTCATTTTCTGATAGTGTGATGTCTGTTGGAGATGTGGAGATCCCAATTACAGGGACAAACATGAGGCTCCTTACAAAGACGAGGCACAAGGATAAAGAACTTGGTACTGATAACCAAGGCAGCACTCAACCTTTGGAGGTTGTGCATGAACCTCGATTTGCAGGCTCTAGGTACACTAAAGGAGAGTGCTCAAAGGTGTTAGATTCAACCGAGACATCGTCGAGGAAAGAGTATGATGGGAAAACATCCCCATCATCCCATGATAGTTTCCATTGCAGGGAGAGAGCTAAGGCAAGCTCTCATCGCATACTGGCATCAAAAACAACAAAGGAAGGTATAACCACTTTCGATCTTCGAATGTTCATTTTGATTATGATCATGTTGTTAATGATGAACAAATATTAAGGCATCGAAAAACATGTACTTTTTGTGGTTTACCTAACCATACCTTTTCCAAGTGTTGGAAAAGAATGGCAGCAATCATGAGGCGTGAAAGACCCTCTCAACAGCATGAAAAGAAACAAGTTAAGTAGGTATGGAGGAAGAAAGCCTACTGCAGTCATTGCGACAGAAATGGCCATCAGAGAGTCACTTGTTGGAAGCTCCATCCAAAGCAGTGCCTTAAAGACAAAGCATCGGTGCGTGAACCAGGAAGAGCAGTTGTTCGACAAGCAAAACCACCTCAAGGAGGTGACTCGTTCACATTGTTCAGTGAAAAATGGTTTTTTTGACATGATGTCGTTTCATGGTCATTCTTTGTAAATCATTTGTTGCATTTTTTTTAAAAGTGTAAAAGTGATGATGTATTTCCATCACTTGGTTAGCAACAATGATGTCTGGTCATGTTTTGAATCGTATTTTGAGTTTCATATTAAAACTTTGAAAGTGATGTTATGTTTCTGTCACTTGTCAAAACAATAGTGTTTGGCCTTATGAATGTAAATCATGTGTTGCAGTGATGATGTGTTTTCCATCACTTTTTGAAGCAACCATGATGAGTTGGCCTTGTTGTCATAGCTGGGGTATTACGTCCATCTTGTTGTAAACTTGACCACCGAGTATGTGTTATAAACTCGTGGCAAGTATGGGACGTTTGGGTCTTTAGTTTGGTCATGTTATTTAAAGCATGTAATTTGCAAACCATGTACTACAGGTTGTAGAAGTAGCAGGTGTCAGTTCGTCGCTTAAGGCTCCAAAGAACAAAGGTGAAGGAGATGGAAGCGAGACCTTTTCATGACACTTGTGATGCGGACAGGGTACAAATAGAGATGCAGATTATTTTACATGCTTTTGGAGGACCAAAAGCTCCTCAGTGGGGAGGATTGATCCAGGTGGCTCTAGAGAGACACGCAGGACAAAGATGGCTCAAAAATCAAAGTGTTTGGATTGTGCTCAACTTAGGACCAGATCGAAGACCTCGTCGTCCTGATCGTGGTGGTGTGAACGACTCGTCAAACCGAGCTCGTATGCAAAAGATAGAGCTCTTCAAAATTTTGACATGACAGGGGAAAAGTGGGGCCCACAACATGCCACATGGCATCCTAGTAAGCACGGGGGACCCACATAGCAGCCCATCAGCCATTGACACTCGACGATTTCTCTTTTGTCTCCTAAAACTGGCATAAGTAGACAAAATCATTTTTTATGGTTAAATGAATAACCACATAACGAGATATAATATAGTTATTATAACTATATAATATAACAAAACAAGCAAAGACATGGTTTCAGGATCGGCGGCAACAAACCCCGCCGAACCCTTTTTAAACAACCCTTATCGCAGTATATATATATACATATATATATATATTGGGATCGGCAGTAATAAACTCTGTCGAACCCTCCACAACTATCACACCCATTTATATATATATATGTTATAACGAAGCTCTCTGTTAAGGGGGTGGCGCGGGCCATCGGCGGTGGACCTGACCCGCACCTCGAAACCATATGTATGTCGCATATATGCCACACATATCGCCATGCCGATCGCCGATAACAATATAGGCGAAAACCCCGATATCTCCACCGTGCCGACCGCCGATAAGTGATGATCGCCGATATGGATATCAGCAAAGTCCCAGTAAAAGTGTCGATATATATGCCTCCGCCATAGCCAACCACCGATTGCGATTTATATGTAACGCCAATAAGGTGTTAAGCGTGGGGTTTAAGGGGTGGGCTGCCCAAAGCGGACCCGACCCCTATTTCAACACATTTATGGGTTAAAAGGGTTTATATATGGAAGAGGCGGGATTTGATCCCCCTACCTCTCCTCAACTACTCCTATTATTTACCATTAGGCCAACGGCCTATTTGTTGGGAAATCCGCCAATGGAATTTTATTTAAACTCAGGCTTTTCACCTCTGCACAAAGTTCGAGGAGGAGAGAGATTGCAGGCATGAATTTCAAGGCAGAATGCAAGCACAAATTTCAAGGCAGCAGATTAATTAATATTTTAATGGAGGAACCATGAATTTTGCAGGAGGGCAAAATTCCAACTTTGTCAGAATTTGACAAGTCTTATATGGTTTTTACACCTCTCATCACCACAAACACAATGGTGTTGTTTGTTTCTTCATCAGAGGTTTGAATTTTCTAGTCAGTTCTAGAATGCATGTGGAACCATGATTTTAGCGAAAATAGGGAGTGGAACCATGAGCCATGAAATTTTCCCGAGGTAAAATTTTGACATTTCAGAATATAGTCAAGTTTATACTTGTTTTTCATGGTTTTCCGTAGGGATTACAATGGCGAGATCAGATTCGCCATTGATTTGTAGATTTACAGTCCATCCATGGAACATAATCTTTAAGGAATCTTGGGAGACTCTAGAAGATTCCTTGACCCCAGAATTCTCAACTTCTCAGAATTCAGATTTTGGACAGTCGATTTAGCACTACTCGATGCCAAAATTTTGATGGTGGCTTCAGATTTCTTATTCTCTCATTTCTTCTTCTAGTCAATTTTCTAAGTGCCAGTGCAGAAGTCCACATTCTTGTGCAAGCAGCCATCTTCATGAGATCGATGCCTTGAGGGCAATGGTCCAAGCAGATTCAACAGTGAGACATCCACTTCTTTAGATGGCCCTTGGTTGTGAGGTATATGATGTGTTCATGTACTTATTCGTTCTGCATTATGTTGTACAGATCCATGATTGATGTTGATGCATGATCTTGTTTATTACATGTTGTCATGATTCCTCACTTGATTTGATGCAGAATCTTCTATATGATGTACATGTTGTCATAACTCTTTATGTTATGATTTGAGATCCCTTGTTGTATGTTGTTGGGATACTCTTGTTTTTGTCATGCATTTGTTTTGCTTTGACATCCCTTTTGTGCCATGTTGGCAGGCTGCGCACCATGCTTGTTTTTGTATCATATTGATAGGAGTCTTTTTGATTGAGAGTTCTAGCTATGGAACATCTCTTACAGCCACTCCTACGTGAGGGCATTCTTCCTTGTATGATCGAGACATCGTCTCTGTGTACATCATCTTTATTGACAACACATAATGCAACGACCTACACCATCTTGACACCGGGGCCCGGAGATGTAGTCCCTCCTGGACGAACTCCACTATCAACGGCTTATGTTTTCATGTGCTGATGATTGTTATGCTCATCTTATTTTCTGCATATAGATGTATTCGTTAATGTTCCTTTAAAATCAATTTTAACACATCAGGAAAGTAAAAGGTCTTGACAGGGTCCTTCTTCACACCTGAACCTGGATCATGCGCGTACTATCGGTTCTCTGGGCTTAGAGGACCACGTGCAAAAACCTGACTGCCCAGGCACTGCCAAGGCTGGAGTATGAAGCAATTGCAGTAAGCCCTATGGGACTTGGAGAGCTTAGACCGCGCATGATAGCACCGGTAGATATGACAGTTCGTGGAACCTTGGAAGCAAAAATCCAACAGGAAAATTTTAAACTCCAAGAACTTGAAGAAGAAAGGGTACGATTAAGGAAGAAAAGCGCTCTGGCGGACGCGAAAGTCAAGAAGCTGGAGGACGAGATAAAGGAAGAGTTTCTCAGCAAAAAGACTAGGGTGATAAGGTAGGATGTGTACAATCGTGATGATAGGTTTAAGGCCTATCATCGCGACTTAATCAGTTTGATGCCTTGGCTTGGACCACATATTGCTAAGCGTATTGACTAGGGTAGCGTGTTGCAGATGGTAGAGTGCATGATACCGAGTGTAACAATAAAAGGTGGGTATTCTCCTGGAAACATGATGAATGACAGGATGAAACTTTACACGGGTGGTGCGACCACCTGACTGGCCGAAGGAAGAACAGTGTTAGCGCTCCAGGCAGTTGAAAGGAAGCGCGGGACTATAAATTATTCTGCTCTGGAGTTGCGCGATGTTGGAATTGCGCGCAGAAGCCAAGAGCCACAAGGTCCGCAAACGCGCACGGGGGGTTGCGCTGCCACGCGGGTTGGCCAGAAAGTGACCATTGAAGTCACTATTCATGATGGGATACTCAACTTGAGACCAAATGGAGCGGGCGGCAGGCATTTAAGACGCGATTTATGGGCAAGATTTGGGAAAATCTGCTGCCAAGGGAGCATTGATGAACCAGATTTGGGGGGAACGGTCGAATTCAAATTCAAAAAGTGTTATAAATTACAAAGGGTTGCCCAACAAACAACACTTGGTCATTTTTGAATTGAGTTATTGAGAAAAGCCCTGATTTTTGTGTGTCGAGCATTGATTGAACCCCCGAGTTCGTGAGTGCTAGATTTCTGGACGGACACGATGGCAAAAACTGAGGACATTATGGAGAAAACAAAAATGATCGTCGAAGAGGCCGCGCAGGCCCTGATTGTGGGGGATGCTCTGAAAGGTGTCGAGATTGTGGCAGAAATCCTGAAATCATTGCGCACGCTGAGACCCAAGAAGGACAAACAAGTGATGGTTCCCGTACATGTGTCCCTACGGAACCCTCTGTGCACCAAGTTGTCAATGGAGGAGAAGGGGAAAGCCGTCACCATAGAGACCGATGAAGAAGAGGAAGACCTAGAGGACCTAATCATCACAGAAGACGAGGACGAAGGCATGGAGGAGGAAAATGAGCCTGCGCACCTCCCAACAAAGTTGCTCGCCTATGTCCCCCCACGGAAAGGAAAGGCTAGAGTGCCCAAGGACCTTGACGAGACCAAGAGATCACTCCAGAACTCGCTCCTCCCAGACAATATTATTTTTTAGGGCACGCACCTGGGACGGGTGCCGAGCTTAAAATTCGAAGATTGGGACCTCGCTGACCACGAGAAGTTTCCTCACCTTGAGACCTCGCACCTCATGAAGCCCAAGCAGAACATCGTGGCAGGGGTTATCGAATTAGTGCCACAGAAGTGGTTGTGCGGAGTGGAAAAGGATGGGCTGTTGAACCCGCTCTGGGTGCCGCATTTCCACCACACCCCAATAACCATTTTTGTCATCAGGCAACTGCTCCACCTGGTGCATGATGGGTGTTTATGGCTGGAGCATCCCATACCCATCACGATAGACTTGATTCACCACATTTCTCGGCTTCCATGCCCCGCGGACATCTCATAAGGGAAAATCAGTGACTTTGCTATTGCGGAGGCCGTGAAGAAAATGTACAAGTTGGCAAAGAAGAAGAGGGGCTACGCCATATCCAACATCAACGACGAAGTAGTGAAAGTGGAAACCCAAATACTGGCCGATAAGGTTATGCGCAAGTGCTGCACAAATGAGGTACCCGCGCGAGTGGTAGCACTGGCTGAGTAGTGCGCGGAGGGGGTCCAGTTTAACTGGTCTGAGTTCCTCTACAAAGGGTTTTTAGAGAATCGTCGCGAAGCTTCTCCCCATAAGAATTTTTCAAGGTCTTGATCAAATATCATGGTTCTAATGCATTTTTCAATGGTCCTTTTTACCGCTCAATCTAGCAGGGGTCCTAGGAGGGGTTCCAAAGGGGCAAATACTAGACCAAGTGGCAATAATGGGACAAAGACCCACTGTCAATTTAGTCAATGCCCCCTGCTCTTTACGGATTTTAACCGATGGGAGGAGTTCCGGTATAAGAGAATCACTAATGATGGTATATCAATTATGGAGAGGTAGTGATTTCAAGATCCCATTCATAAGAGAGATTCAAATGAAAAGAGATTCCTTGCTCAAAAAGCAAGGTGTAGGGCTCTCTAAGAAAGGCTATAGAGGAAGTATAGACCTAGGGATTAGGGATATTCCTTGATAAGAGTTTCCCCATACCTAAGATTCCTATAATAAAGGGTTACTGAGATGATCCTTGTGAAATTAGAGTGACAAGGGTGTGGGACCACAAAGGAACTGAAGTGGACCCAAACAAGGTCAAGGATTTAAGGTGAAACTTCAAACAAAAGGTCTTGATCGAGTAAGGGAAGAGAAAAGGATCAAAAAAAATAGATTTGACTTGAATTTTTAATGCAATGATCCTTGATGAAGCCACTAACTAATGAAACCTAGATCATGAACGGAGTTGGAGTTAGGGCTTGGGATAATTCCAAATCTAGCCACGAGAATTCTTTCAAATGTTGTGAGGGCCTAGAGGACACCCCAACATAGTTGTGGTCCAACTTGCTTACCAAACAAATCGTTGCAATGGATTTAGTGTGATGCCTGTTACCCACCATTTTGTGGGTGATATCCCTAGGAGAATTTTTTTCTCCAAGATGGTCCTCAGCTGGCAGCTAGTAGCCCCTTGCAGCCACCAACTAGCTTGTTGTGCCATTTCTCTGCCACCTGAGGCAACCATGTGGTCCCTCACCCATCTGTCATGATTGTATGTTTGAAGGTGGGCCTCCCGAACCTAAAGGTATGCCTTGTCATTTGGTAATTGAGTGTTGTAGTTTGCTTATCATGGACACTTTTGGGCATGGATTAATGGGGGGATTCGACGAAAAGAGTGGGCTAGGTCTGTGCTCTTTTCCCTTAGACCTCTTTTGGATGTTAACCTTGGACCTTAGTCCCATGGGATTTCTTTTATTGACCCTTGGGCTTTAGGGATGGTACTGCATGGGAAACCCCTCATCCATATATATTACTCCCCTTCCACTCATTGTAACCCCATTCATCATTTCTCCTGCTTGGGTCCACATTTCTCCACTGTATCCACATAGGGTTAGCCTTCCCCTTCTCCTTGCCCACACCTTGAGTCGGGCCTGGAATGATGCCCCGAAGGGTGATGCAGTTGAAAAGAAAAGTAAAAGTATAACTGACCACATCCAACAGGAAAATGTACCACAAAATGTGAAAGATGGCCAGGACAAAAACATTTAGCACGTGGGCAAATGCCAATGCATGAGCTCTATCCCGTCACCATGGCCATCACCCTAGTTTCTATAGGCCCTAGATGAGCCATATTTATCATTTAGGAACCCATGATTGTCCCAACCCCTGGTGGGCAATGAACCACCCTACCTTAAAGGGGTATCCATTGTTATATCTCACACATCATGCTCTTACCCCTTGAGCCCCAAGTAGTCAATTAAAGAAAAATCATAAAAGGAAAAAGGCATATAAAGAAGGGTGGAAAAATCAAGGCCAAGGCACCTCATGTACCACGATTGCTCCCTCCTATACATTATATACCCAAGTGTGGGCTTCCCTTGTATTAGCTACCCTTATACCCCAGCGTGTGGCCCAGGGCTGCCCCTTTTCATTCCCTACTCCATTCATCTCTTTATCACATGCCACCACCTTTTAAAGGATGTACCTTGGACATATTATCCCCTTTAGAAGTAGAAACCACCTAATGGGATACTTGGTTAACCCCATTTGGAGCTTGGAGACATTAGCACATGCCAAAGCCCATTATGGAAGGGCATGCCATTATGAAGTCCCCACTTGTTTTCCATGGTTTGTAAGCTCTTTTACTCGATTTCCTTGATGACTTGTTGTACTAGAAGGCTAGGGGACGCATTGGATCTTATGCAGGATTGCAAGTGGTCTCCATCTTGGGTTTGGTCTCCTTATACGGGGTCCTAACCCTCTAGAGGGCTACATTGGCACATATAGGGTGTGTGTTGAGAGCCATGGGCCTCGACAATAGTTAACAACACTCCATGAATTCCCAGAGATGTTCAGAGATTGCTCTAGATTCACCTATTTGATGAGGAAGATGCACCTGGTTCACCTTTCCCCAGCCAACCTCACAGTTGTACCATGCACTTGGCAGATGACCCAGGACTTGTATGCTAATGTGGCATCACTTACACCATCATTTGAGCCCTTACAGATAGTCTACAAGCATCTTCAACTTACTTGGAGACCCATGAGGTCACTTGTGTGCCCTCACACCCATTGGGAGCACCACAAGTTTATTATGTGGAGAACATGGGGCTAACCCCTTGTCCATCATTTTGGAAATCCTATTCATCATTATGGCACTTATGGACTTCATCAAGCTTCATAGAGCCCAACGACATGTATTATTGATCATTCGACATCTTGAGAGGCTTGTTATTTTGTTTATGAGCTAGTTTGGTGTGCTTGTCACCGAAAGTTAGTTATTTGCACATTATTTTTATTTTAGGGGTTAATGGAGGCTCAAATAGGTAAATCGAACTCATTAGGAGAGTATAAATACAAATGATGACAATTCATTTCTCATCATCACTTGGATTGGATCATTATCTCTCTTGAGAATTTCACATTTCTTTCTTGGAAGATGAATTGGAGCATGGATGCATTTTGATGTTTGGATTGGACTTTCTTATCTTAGAGCTTCTTTCTTGGCAAATATGTTGATGGTTGGATATGTTCTTTTACATGTAAGTACACAGTTTCAATGCTATTCTTGTTTTACTTTGTCATATGCATTGAAATGGGATTTTCGCTATACTAGGGCTAATTGTTGCATTGCATAATTGCGAAATTGTGGAATTATTGCTTCTATATAACATCTCTCAAAGTGTGGGCCATGTAGGTTGAATGAAATCTCCTAGGGATAATTCTACCATTGAATTTATCTTGATAAGCCATCTCTTTTTGCAAAGCGAAGTATAAAGCTTTAAGGTCACTTCTTCTTGCCCTAAAGGCCAAGCGAAGTAGTCCTTGAGGCCTCCTTGACCGAGAAACGAAGTCCTTTCTCATCATTCTCCTAGACTCCATTCTCCCCAAGGGATTAGGCATTGGTCTACCAATAGGTGGTCACTCAAAGAACCATTTTTCTTCACCTTTCCCTCTTAATTCTAGGTCTATCAACGTTGGGCCACCTAAGGCATCACTTTCCCGACAAAGTAGCCATACAAAAAGTTTGATCTCCTAGCCTCTATTGCGCTGGTGTGTCCTCAAGGTCTCCAAATTTGAAGAAATTCCAACAGTGGGATTGTGAGATATCCCAAGCCCTAGCTCTGAGATCAAACTTTGCCCTGGTGTTCCCTAGGCTAGTACCTCATAGGATCAATTTGACACCTCTAAGTGAAAACTCTTGTTTTGATCCTTTCCCCTTCCTTGTCTAGGTTAATATCATCATTGGTTTCTAAACTCCCTCTCCTTAACGTAGGCTGGGTCCACTTGGTCTCGTGTGGTTCCATACCATTGAAAAGTTAATTATTCAAGAACCACTTGGGAAACCAAGCTCAATAAGGATTTTAGGGATTGAGAAACTCCTTTGCAAGATATATTCCTTAAACCTAGCCCTTAAATCCTTGCCTCCTCCTAGAAAGCTCCGTACCTTGCTTGAAGAGCAAGCAAGATCCATTCTTACCCCCCTTCTAGGAAAAGGATCATTAAGGCCACTTCACATCATTTGTTGATTCATCCTTCACAAGTGACTTTCCATATACCTGGTCTCCTTCCATCGGTGAAAGTCCGTAAAGAGTAGGGAGTCTTAGCTGAGGTGATAGTGGGCTACTCCATTGTTTCCCTTGACCTAGTAGTTGTCCCTTTTAGACCCCCTGCTAGTTTGAGCGGTAACAATGCCCTAGGAGACACTAGGGTTATGGCTTAGAAAAAGAGAAAGAGAGCGATGTGAAAAGAAACTCGTTGAGGTGATCACCAAGGATGGGATGAGTGTCTAACCTATTGGGAGAATGGATTCAATGATATTTCAACCTTTGGAGTTCTTTTACCCAATCAAGGAGTTCCCCAACAACTTTGTATAGCCCTAAGGGTAGCAACTAGGTTACCAAAGAAATTTATACTTCTTATTGCTGCAATTTGATGACTTATCAAGGAAATTATGAAGATAATGTACCCCTAGGAACATTCATTCACTATACCAAATCATGTAACATATGCAATACCCTCACAAAATCAAGATTTGACAAATTGGCATTCAATTAGGGCAGAAACTTAGATTCCATGAGCAAAAATTCCATACATTATACATGTGTGCATGAAATAGAGAAATAAACTAGGAAAAAGCACTTACAAGTATAGAGAATATATCCAATCATCAAAGAGAGACAAAATTGAAGCTCCAAGACCAAGAAAAGATTTCCAAATGTCAAAATGCATCAATGTTCATCCAATTCGTCCTCCAATAGCTATAGTGAAATTCTCAAGAAGAGAAAGATACAAACCAAGTGATGATGAGAGATCAAATGAACCTCTCTGATATTTATATGATCCTCCAAGGGATTCGAATTGCCTAATTATGCCTAATAATGCCCCTACAATAAAAAATAATATGCAAAATAACATCCTTTCGGTGACAAGCCCACCAAATAGCTCTAAAACAAGAATAATTAGCCTCTCAAGAGGGTCGAAATGATAGACAAGTAGCTAGGAGGGTTGTTGATAGGCCAAATGAAGACTGACATGTGCCAAAATGAATAGAAGGGCTCCAAAAATAGTGATAAAGGGGGTGGTCCTTTGATCTCCAAACAAATGATCTGTGGTGCTCCCAAGTGGATTTGGGGGCACAAAAACATCCTCATGGGTCTTCAAGTGGATCGAACAAGCTTTTATCCCATTTGTAAGGGCTGGAACAATGATGCAAGTCGTCCCATTTTCTCCCATAGTGAGAGACAACTCCATCTAGGCCTTGGATCATCTGCCAAGTGTGTGGTGCAAGCGCGTAGCTAGCTGGGCAACGTGGTCCAGGTGCATCATCATCATCAAAATAGGTGGAACACAAGCGAGCAACGGATAGTACTGAAGGATCCCATGGCATGGCTATCTGATCTTTGCTATAGTGGAGGCCTATGGGTTTCAACGCATACCTTACAAATGCCATTATAAACCTCTGGAGGGCTTGGATCCTGTATCGGGAGACCAAACCCCAAGATGAAGACCCACCTTCAATCATGTATAAGATCCAATGCAGACGTCATCTCGCAAATCGACGATCAGAGGATGAGGAAAATCGTTGTATCAAGTTTAAACCTCCGATTAAAAATTCCTATTGAAGGGCTCCGATATAGGGATTGGCACGCGGTCATAAGGAGTAACATGTAATCAACCATGGAGCAACATGTAATCAACGTTCTATAAAGGTGCATATCGAGGAAACACCCAATATCATGGGCCCAAAGCAAGGTGGACAGGTGGCATAAGGCGAGTCGCATGATTATGTGCACTTTATGTATCAAACCAATGGTTGGGCGGAGAAGTTAAAGGTTTTTTTTGTGTTAAAGCCTTTGTGCTGGCCCTCCCTTATCCTCTTTCCACGTGGGCCAAACCATGTCGCATATCGCAATCGCAAGAGTTGGGAGGGTGCAACCAGAGGCAAGGATTAGAGATTCCCGATCTCTGAGCTCTGATATTGCAAAAGGGGCCCAGGCGCATATGTAGTATGGTCCTACGTATTATGCGTTGGGACTAGTTACAATGCAATATATCAAAGAATCGACCCCCGTCCCAACTAAAGGGATTTTAGCTCTAGAAGGCTTAGGCCTTGAGTCCCTAGGTTTCTACCATGCAGTTTTCACCTAAGCCCCTGGGGCTAAGGCATAAGGGGCCAAAGGAGATCGACAATCACAGCTTTATGAATCATGTTCAATTTAAAGTTCTCGAACTGCCTGATCCCCGATACACTTGTATGATTGTTTCACAGGGCACGATTGGTTCTGTTGGCTTAATAAAGAATGTAAGAAGGGACAGATGAGTTAGCAGTTGTGTTCAGAATCTATTATGGCCATCATGGGTGATCGCTCCCGGTTCCTGTAAGTGAAGAATTAAAGCTGTTAAGACTGAAAGTGATAGGGAACCGACCGAGAGAGTATGAGGCGTAATTTAGCATAAACGTGTTGGACCAGAGGCCAACAAAGAGAGTGGCGTGGAGATATTTTTACAGGACCATCATTTCAGTTTCACTGGTTAATTATGTTTTTTTGTTTTTGATTGCTATTGTATTCTGTTTTATTTCCAAGAAAAATATCTTTCTGTTGTAATAATTGGAGGCGACAGAGCCTACACGCTGAGACAGCTAGTCATGTAGACAGCTGGAAGCTCTAGCTTGAGATATTTTGTAATTTTCATGTTCTCCCTCTCCTTATAAAAGGGAGGAAGAAACACTTAGGAAAGGGTCTTAAATCCTAAAGATTAACTACATGTTATTTCTGAGACTGTATGACTTCAAGACTTGCATCTTTCAGAGTATTAATGAAATGGTGATGATTCCTACATTCGAGTACTACAATATGTTCCCTCTCTATTTAAATTCCATTATGTTCACATTTCCTCTCTGATTTCATGTAATTGTAGCTGCCAGAAATATTTCATATGTTCTTACAGATTCATTTGTATTGACTTGTTAATGCACATGCTTGTATGTATCTTTGGGATTATATCTTTAAATAGCGCTCCATGAATCATAGCACCCAATCCTCTTTCATCCATTATGTCTGTCTTTAACTCAGATAAGTGTAGAATTCTTGAAGTTTCAAGCTCTATATGATGAGTTATTCTATCTCCTTCTCTTCTTTCATTGCTCTGCAAAAGATGATTAAACTATAGGTCCTCGAACTACTTAGCCTCCACTAGTTCATACATATATTTTTGTGAATTGTATATGTGAAAGAGTACTAGAAATACATGGCTTATGTCCTTGGATGAATGAACTAACCCATGCTGTTTATTGTATATATGTACTTACATATGTGTATAAAATGTATATGATGTCTCTGGTTTCCTGAAAATCATATGAGACACATAAAATCTAGATGTTACCAGGCATTGGTCTTGTAAGCAATCCAAGGCTGTCTTTGGAAGCGACAACATCTTTTGGCGCCGTTGCCAGGGAACGTATTGAAGGATTTTTCCCCTGGGATACGACAAGTTAAGCACTCTTTGTGTAGGTGAGAAAAGATGTTCTGATTTCATCCTCATCACCTTGGCGACTCCACAAATCTCATTATCATTTATCATCCTAGCTTTTAGAAAGCCTCACACTCGCTTAGATACCTCTCAGCAAAAAACCCCTTCTGTATTTAACCCAGAGAAATTAATTTTCAGGAGAGTCTGGAAGGATAAAACTCCTACTACCTGTGCCACTGTCTCATCATTCTTTGAAGCTTCCTCTTCCAGCTCTCGACACGTTGTCATCCACTGCTCAGATTTTACTCCTAAGATGAGCTAGAGCATCGTGCCCCCAAATCAGAGATCGAAGAGAAATAAATCTCAGTTACGACTCCTTTCGTTTCATTTCCTCCTCCTCCTGAGATTGAAAAAGGTAAAGCTATCCTCAATAATAGCAATATCCACTATACACTCAATCACACTACTCTCAGTCTAGTTACTCCAACCACTATGGTTTTGGCCCAAGTTCCTCCTGTAAATCTTAATCCTCCCCCATTAATCCAGATGGTTGTTCCGAGTTTCTTACTGAATAAATATGCCCTTCTTGATTTACCTCAACCCCTAAGTGCTATGCCTTAGGACTACCTAAAGCTTTTGCCTAGGTTCAATGGGGAGGATGAAAACACTGCACAGAGACACATTGAAACCTTTTGTGCTTTTGCTGAGAATCTAAATGTAGAACAACTAGATGTGGTCCTGAGACTCTTTGTGCAATCCCTTGATGGAGAAGCTAGAAAATGGTTTAAGGCCCTACCTAATGCGTCCATCACTACTTGGGAAGAACTTGAAAACTTTTTCACACAAAAATGGGGTGAAAAGAGTGATCACGAGTATGTCACCACAAAGTTCAATGCTATAAGGAAGAAGCCAGAAGAGGATATTTCAGAATTCATAAAAGGGTTCAATAAGCAGTATAATAACCTGCCTGTTGAGATAAAGCCTCCTCAAGCTGTTGCTCGTGTAATATTTGTGGGAGCCTTTGAGTTTGAATTTGGATTTACCCTAAGGGAGAGGAAGTCTCATACTTTGGATTAACTCCAAGTTGATGCTCTTGAGGTAGAAGCAAATTTCACCTTGGTAGGGAAGTCAAGAGGAAAGAAGGAACCTACTGAGAAGAAAAAGGGAAAGAAGAAATTTCCTCCTCTTTCAAGCTAAAGAAATACCAGATCTGAAGTGGGAAGAAATGGATAAACTCATTAAGAGTTTATCTCACAAGGCGGTGAAGCTTGAACTTGAGAACAAGAGTCTCCGGAAATAGAATGCTCAAGGTAACAACTGAGCTTATAACCCACAGTACAGAAGGCCTCCATTGCAGATACTTCAAAGGGAAAGAAAAGATCAACTCGATCAAATGACTCTCCTCTATATATAGAATATTATCTAGATGAACAACCACCAGATACACCTGAGATGGAGGGAAACTTGTATTCCTCCTTGTCTAAAGAGGAACAGGAAAACATGGCTCACCATGAGAGGTGCCATGATAGAGAAGCAACAATAAATGAGGAGGACATAGGGGATTATTGTAAACAATTTGCTAATTTCATTCAGGCACAGCTACATCGTAGGTATGATCTCGGATCTTCAAAAAAGAGGTTGAGGGAACCTATACAACAAGAGGAAACTGCTCCCCAAGGTATTCCCCCAGTGTTAAATAAAGGGAAAGGGAAGTTGAACCCTGACTCATCCAAAGTAAAAGTCTCCTTAAATAAGGAATGCAATAGCTCAGAGGAACACACAGAAGAGAAGGCACCTGTTCTGATAAAAGCTACTGTGATAAAGAAAGAGAGGTAGAGCTAGGAGGTGTAGAAAAGGGCTAGTCTGCATTCAATCTTCAGAAGGAACTCGAGAAGGTAAAGATCCTTGTTCCCCTAACTGAACTTCTAAAACTGCCCACTTATAAAGCTCAAGTCTCCCAGTTCATGCTCCCATCCACTGCAATACTGACCCATGACTGTTTAAACCTTCAAGAAGAGAGACCAATGGTTGTCTTTGGGCCTCATGTCGAAGAACTTGATCCTTCCACTGCACCCTTCTATGTGACCCTGGTAATTCATGACCTCTTATTACACAACTGCATGTTGGACTCTGGAGCCTCGCATAACCTCATGCCCTTAGTCGTGATGGAACAACTTGGCTTGCAGATCACCAAACCCTACAAGGACCTATACTCCTTTGACTCTAAGAGGGTCAAATGCTTGGGAATGATAAAAGATCTGGTGGTAAACTTGGCTCAGATCCCTGTGAAGAGCGTAGTGATGGACATAGTAGTGGCAGATATTCCCCCTCAGTTCGACATGCTCCTATCCAGGTCTTGGGGTTCCAAGGTGGGGGGCTCTATCAAATTAGATCTAACTTATGCCACTATTCCCACTTTTGGAGGCAAAGAAAGGAGGTTGTACAAAGAGTCCAGATTTGTAAAAATTGTGACCCCAGCTGAAGGTTCTAAAAATTCTCCAGTGTATGGAAAAGAAAGCGACCTCTCCTGCCTGTTCCTAGAAGAAGATGAGACCATCTTAGAAGAAACGCAAGTACATCTAACGATGCAGTTAGACGACCAACACACAGATAAAAACAAAGTATGGAAATTATACTTTGATGGAGCAAATTCCAAAGAGGGAAATGGAGCAGGAGTATTGTTGGTAAGTCCTGAGGGCAACTTGATACCTCTCTCATTCAAGCTGGAGTTTGAGGCAACCAACAACGTGGCAGAGTATGAAGCATTGCTCCTTGGGCTACAAACAACAAGGAATATGAATATTGAATGCTTAACTGTGCATGGAGACTCCGAGTTGATTGTAAAGCAGATATGAAATCAGTGCCAGGCTAAACACCCCAGATTGAGGACTTACCAGAATGAAGTATGGGATTTAATTGATAACTTCTTCCTGGCCTTTAATATCCAATTTCTTCCCAGAGAAGGAAACAAAATGGTTGATTCCCTTGCGGTAGCAGCAAGCAATTTCAAATCTCCTCAAAATCCGCTTCTCAGGTACGAGGTGGAGGTCAGACACAGACCCTCTATACCTGATAATGTCAAGCACTGGCAGGTATTCGAGGACGATGAGCAGATCAAGCGATTTATAGAAGTAGTTGGGGAGTTCACTAGCTCAACTATTGATCAAGGAGAGGAAAAAGAGGTAGATCAAGAACCAACTTCGTGGGAAGACACAGTGCCTGGACATAAAATTCTACAACTAGAAGGGAACACTGTTCTTTGTGGGCTAGTTCCACTGGAAATATTTTTTAACAAGAATGATGTAGCCTCCATAACAAAAGATCTGTGCTAAATTTGAGGGGTCACCTTGGTATAAGAATATTGTTATAACAGTTTACTTCTTTTTCTTATTATATTCCACCGATTAGCAATCACATGTACATAAAGTAAAGTGTAGATAGAACATTAAACGATCGACAGAAAACAAGCCAAGACAAGAGACACAAGATGTGGCGGCTAGCCAGGGACAAACCCCACAATGTGTGGGGAAACCCTTTGATCAAATCTTCTTATATCTTCAATAATTCAGCAGAGAGAAATAGTACAATAAATCTGATTCATATCAGCAGTAGCAAACCCTAGATCAGTAGCATCAGCATTAGCGGCTTCATTATCAAACTAGGGCAGACCATATCTCACAAACCGACAGTCGGATTGACTTCATTCCACCACCAAAAGTTTCGGCTTCCAGAGGAGGTTCAGATGAACCTACAGCGCAGTTCAAATGAGGAGATCTTCTAGGCCACACAAGTCAATCTTTACTTCTGCAGTTGCAGCTTCAGTTTCAGCAGTTTCCGGCTTCAAACTAGGGCAGTCGATATCTTGCAAACCGTTCGTCGGATTGACTTCATTCCACCACCAAAAGTTTCGGCTTCCAGAGGAGGTTTAGATGAACCTACAGCGCAGTTCAGATGAGGAGATCTTCTAGGCCACGCAAGTCAATCTTTACTTCTGGAGTTGCAGCTTCAGTTTCAGCAGTTTCCAGCTTCAAACTAGGGCAGTCGATATCTTGCAAACCGTCCGTCGGATTGACTTCATTCCACCACCAAAAGTTTCAGCTTTCAGAGGAGGTTTAGATGAACCTACAATGCAGTTCATATGAGGAGATATTCTAGGCCACGCAAGTCAATCTTTACTTCTGCAGTTGCAGCTTCAGTTTCAGCAGTTTTCGGCTTCAAACTAGGGCAGTCGATATCTTGCAAACCGTTCGTCGGATTGACTTCATTCTACCACCAAAAGTTTCGGCTTCCAGAGGAGGTTCAGATGAACCTACAGCGCAGCTTAGATGAAGAGATCTTCTAGGCCACGCAAGTCAATCTTTACTTCTGCAGTTGCAGCTTCAAATTCAACAGCTTTCGGCTTCACATGTGTGAGAGAGAGAGACCCATTTCAGCGCAGTAGAAAAGAGACTCATATTTGTGCAGTAGAGAGAGAGAGATGTGATGAGATGAGTGAGTCCAAATGAGGAAAAGTCCTCTTATATTTATACACAACATTGGTGGGTGAATAGATGCGACTGTTGGGCTTCTGAGCCTACATGAGTTGTAGGTCGGCTTGATAATAATTCCATAATCAAAATAAATTCATATCTCCATGAATACTTGTCGGAATTGGATGATCTTTATATCAATCCTACACCTCTCGACGAGAGGAATCTAATAAAAATATTATTAGCCATGAATAAGATGACCCACATGAAGTTTTTCCCTGGTTTCCAATTTTAACACTCCCTCTCAACCATGGAGAACTTCATCTGCAATCTGTCTATCGGTCGTTACTATTCATCCATCAAATGCACTGCCTTGTACAGCCTGACCCTTGCCCTGCTCTACTCTATTTTGCCTGTTCTGCTTTGTCTTGTTCTGCCCTGCACTGATCTGTACTGTTTTGTTCTGTTCTGCTCTGCTCTTGCATTGTTTTGTTCTACTCTGCTTTTGTCCGAATTATGAAGAAGAAGAAATGATCGAGGATGTATCATACTGACTCAAAGTCAGTCTCAGAGTATGTACCACTGGTCCCAGACCAGTCTCAACCAACCCAAAGTCAGCGTCATAATGAGTACAACTCCAATGGTCCCAGACCAATATCATCCTCCACTGACTCAAAGTCAGTCTCAGAGTATGTACCATTGATCCCAGACCAGTCTCAACCGACCCGAAGTCAGCGTCATAGTATGGTACAACTCCTACCACTGGTCCCAGACCAGTATCATTGATCCCAGATCAATGGAGGTCATCCTAGCGTAGGGAGTACGGTAGTTACAACGATGCGTCCATCGGTACTACTATGGTCCCTAACTTCATTTCCCTGCTCATTGATCAGATGAGAGGTACTTCCCATGAGTCCCAGACTGCATGGGTAGGATGCCTCGACAGGAGAACTAATCAATCATGTCCTCACAGGAGAACACATCAATCCTGCTACAATTTCCATGGAGAACACATCAATCCAGGCCTCACAGGAGAACACATCAATCCTGCTACAATTTCCATGGAGAACACATCAATCCAGGCTGCCATGGAGAACACATCAATCCAGGCCTCACAGGAGAACTAATCAATCCTGCTACACAGGAGAGCGAATCATCCTGTTCCACAAGAGAGTGAATCATCTTGTCCCACAAGAGAGCGAATCATCTTGTTCCAGTGTGCACCACCAGGGGAGGGTGAGTCACCCTGTGGTCATATGTTGCTCCAGTAGGAACCGCAAGCCCTCAGAGCTCCAAGAGCTCAATGTATGCAACATGCAGGACCCTTGTACAAGGGTTTCTTGCCGACTCCAAGTTGTTTGGGAAAATCACAGATTAGATCTTTCCTCAGGGCTTTGACAAGGTGTATCAACCTGTACATCATCTTAATGTGATGGAGCTTCCTTGCTCATCGACTTACCATATCCCAGATGATGTCTATCTGCTGGAGCAATTGACGAATATGGGATTCCTCAATAATCGAATCCCACCTCTGGTTGTTACAGAGAATCACAGTGGTATCCAATGTAAATCCAAACAGCTCACTGAAGAGCTTTCGCAACCAGACTGCCTCACATGAGCTTATGCTAGCAACAATATAACCTGCTTCGGCGGTGCTCAAAGCCACCGATTTCTGCTTCCTGCTCATCCAGGATATCGAAGCAGATTTCAAGGTGAAACAGTACCCGGAAGTGCTCTTACGGTCCACCACACTGCCTGCCCAATCAACATCAGTATATCCAAGTAGTCTCACATCTCCGGAAGTGTATCTTAATCCATGAGAGATTGTGTCCTGAAGACATCTCAGAAGATTCCTGGCATCAATCCAGTGAGGCTCAACCAAATATGAGCTCACAATGCTAACTGCAAAACATATGATCGGATGGAGGTTCACCAAGAACATCAATGCGAATGAGTTTTTGAAACTCAGAGGCATTTCCCAAGTCTGGTCCGACATCACTACCATATAACTTCTAAAAGTTAAGATCCTCGAGGTAGTCACAGGCTTGCAGTCCATCATAACGAATCTTTCCAATATATTTACAACATATTTTCTTTGAGATAGGAAAATTTCCCTTGGCTTCTGCCACACTTCAAGTCCTTGGTCCTTCATTTCGAATTCAGAAGCCATCTCCCTCTTACATTTGTGAATGAGAGGGTTTGCACCTGTTAGAAAGAGGTCATCCACATACAACACCAGTATGAGAGTCTTGTCATCTTCAACCTTAAAGTAAAGGTTAGGATCAACTTCACTCCTAGTGAATCCCAGCTTCATCAAGTAGCTATCGATCCTCTCATACCATGCTCGGGGTACTTGCTTCAGCCCATAGAGAGCCTTCTTCAACCTGCATACATGAGATTTTCAATCATAAATCTCAAATCCTTCAGGTTGCTCCACATAGACCTCTTCTTTGATAGAACCATGCAAGAACGCGGTCTTAACATCCATCTGATGTAGGTTCCATCCTTGTGAAGCCACAAGGGCTATGATGAAGCGGATGGTCGTATATCTGGCAACAGGTGCAAATATCATAGTCTATACCTCCCTTCTGGGATAAACCACGAGCAACAAAATGAACCTTATACTTTTCCATACTTCCATTTGCTGCATGCTTTATCTTGTAAAGCCATTTTGAAGTAACAATCGTCTTGTCCAAGGTCTGGGAACTACTTCCCAGACATCATTCTCCATAATAGACTCATATTCTATGGTCATAGAATCCTTCCATGGTTAATGCTTGATGACATCTGAGAATGATGAAGGCTCATTTTGTATAATCGTGCTCATGATGGTCAGGTATCCCTGATACCTGTTAAGTTTCTTACTTTGACGGAAGGTTCCTCAAGGTGCAGCATGTCCTTCAGCATCATCAAGTATCCCCCTAAGCCATGAAGGCCTCTTCCTAGAAGAGGAAGGCTCATGTGGATGAGAATCAATCAGATCCATGGGTTCTTCTACATCAGGCATTGATTCATCATCCTTTTCTTTCGGTTCCCTGGTGTCGGCTTCTTGAGAGCTCCTCAAATTCAGAAGATTGTTCACCTTGCGGTGAAATTTTCTTCAGGAGTCTTGGAACCAAATGCTTGATGAGGGCATCGATTTTGCACATATACGGCGGTGATTGTAGTTTCAGCCCATAGAAACTTTGGAAGTCTTTGATCATGTAGCATTGCCCGGACAGCTTCCATCATCGTGTGGTTCTTCCTTCCCACCACACCATTCTGGAGTATGTGGTGTAGTAGTCTCCCTCTTAATGCCAACCTCAGGTATGCCTGAGTAAACCAACTGTAATATATCGGAGGTCTTGCTTTGGCTTGATGGGAATGGTCCCCTTTTGAGCTTTCCTTCGGCACATCCCGGAGATACGCCTTCTTTCTCTACTTGGAATTCGAGCATCCTTGTTACCATCTGTCTTACATTGGGTAGAGCTTTGTAATGAAGGTGGGAAAACCTCCGATGCCAAAGTTCAGACTAAAGAGTTATGTCACAAGACATGACACCTAGTGGACCTCCATCAACCTGATATAATGAATCAACACTAAACCCAAGAGTAAAGGCATCTTTAACATTATTTTTCCATATACATACCTTGCCATTGCTGAAGGTTACCTTGTAGCCTCTGTCTTCCATTGCCAAGATGGACACTAGGTTTCTTTTGAGGTCAGGTGCATTTAATACATCTTGGAATTTCTAGCCTTCTTGAATGCTTGTCCTCTTCCTTGATTCCCAGCTCTCCTCTTACCTTTGCTATTGAATTTGTCATTCTTTTGATTGCCATCAGAGGGATTTCGAGTTGCACCACTACATACTGTACCATGCTTTTCTAATCATGATTATCATCATGCTGCCCATGTCCATGATTTTATCCATCATAATGCTGCTCAAACTAGAGTGCATCATCATCATGCTATCCTATATGTCCATGATCTCATGTTGCCCTTTATGTCCATGATCTCATTCATCATGATGCTCATGATCTCATACATAGTGACTTGCTTTATCGCAAATGTAACATCATCATTTTCTTCTAGCCTTAGGTCTAGCCTTTCCTTTTGATTTAGTCCCAGAATTATTTCTTTTCTTTGCATGAGAAGAAAAGGTAGCAGGAGGACCTTTAGGCATGGGCATTTCTTGCACTTCTTCCCTTCTTTCTTCTTGAATGCATCTAGTCATTAATTCCTCGAAACCAGGAATTACATTATAGTTCAGAAGAGTAGCCCTGAACACATACCATTCAGATGGTAATCCTCCGAGAGTTGTGAGTGCCATTTCTCTGTCAGTAATGGTTTCCCCGATACATAGGAGATTGTTCTTGATCTCGGTGATTCTTAAGAAGTATGCTTGCATACTTTCGTCTTTACCCTTCTTGATTTCCCTCAACTTATTTCTAAGAAACAAAACTTGATTTGCATCATTAACTTTAAATAAACTCACCAGTCTGTCGTAGATTTCCTTGGAGGTGTCTAGATCAGAGATGTAGGCCACCAAGCGCTTGTCGATAGAGTCCTGGATGATCTTCTTTGTTTTGACTTCTCCATTTTTCCATTTGTTCCAGGCAGTAGCAGATGCATTTGATGAAGGCTCAACAATATTGCCTCTTACATGGTCCAGCACTCCTTGATCTTCAAGGGTTAGATCGATAGACATCTTCCATCCGTGATAGTCAGCTTTCTCACGGAGCTTGTCTTCGGCGGGAAAGAGTGTTGAGGACCTCATAGTTCTTTTAGGATAGCCTTGCCAATCTTCTCTTCAATGATTGCTCTTGCTCTTGCTTGGGCTTTGTCTTCACCTCAGCTCTGATACCATGTTAAGTTATGGTATGTTCTATGCTTATAACAGTTTACTTATTTTTCTTATTATATTCCACCGATTAGCAATCACATGTACATAAAGTAAAGTACAGATAGAACATTAAACGATCGACAGAAAACAAGCCAAGACAAGAGACACAAGATGTGGCGGCTAGCCAAGGACAAACCCCACAATGTGTGGGGAAACCCTTTGATCAAATCTTCTTTTATCTTCAATAATTCAGCAGAGAGAAATAGTACAATAAATCTGATTCATATCAGCAGTAGCAAACCCTAGATCAGTAGCATCAGCATTAGCGGCTTCATTATCAAACTAGGGCAGACCATATCTCACAAACCGACAGTCGGATTGACTTCATTCCACCACCAAAAGTTTCGGCTTCCAGAGGAGGTTCAGATGAACCTACAGCATAGTTCAGATGAGGAGATCTTCTAGGCCACGCAAGTCAATCTTTACTTCTGCAGTTGCAGCTTCAGTTTCAACAGTTTCCAGCTTCAAACTAGGGCAGTCGATATCTTGCAAACCGTTCGTCGGATTGACTTCATTCCACCACCAAAAGTTTCGGCTTCCAGAGGAGGTTCAGATGAACCTACAATGCAGTTCAGATGAGGAGATCTTCTAGGCCACGCAAGTCAATCTTTACTTCTGCAGTTGCAGCTTCAGTTTCAGCAGTTTTCGGCTTCAAACTAGGGCAGTCGATATCTTGCAAACCGTTCGTCGGATTGACTTCATTCCACCACCAAAAGTTTCGGCTTCTAGAGGAGGTTCAGATGAACCTACAGCGCAGTTCAGATGAGGAGATCTTCTAGGCCATGCAAGTCAATCTTTACTTTTGCAGTTGCAGCTTCAGTTTCAGCAGTTTCCGGCTTCAAACTAGGGCAGTCGATATCTTGCAAACCGTTCGTCGGATTGACTTCATTCTACCACCAAAAGTTTTGGCTTCCAGAGGAGGTTCAGATGAACCTACATCGTAGTTCAGATGAGGAGATCTTCTAGGCCACGCAAGTCAATCTTTACTTCTGCAGTTGCAGCTTCAGTTTCAGCAGTTTCCGGCTTCAAACTAGGGCAGTCGATATCTTGCAAACCGTTCGTCGGATTGACTTCATTCCACCACCAAAAGTTTCAGCTTCCAGAGGAGGTTCAGATGAACCTACATCGCAGTTCAGATGAGGAGATATTCTAGGCCAAGCAAGTCAATCTTTAATTCTGCAGTTGCAGCTTCAAATTCAACAGCTTTCGGCTTCACATTTGTGAGAGAGAGAGACCCATTTCAGCGCAGTAGAGAAGAGACTCATATCTGCGCAGTAGAGAGAGAGAGATGTGATGAGATGAGTGAGTCCAAATGAGGAAAAGTCCTCTTATATTTATACACAACATTGGTGGGTGAATAGATGCGACTGTTGGGCTTCTGAGCCTACATGAGTTGTAGGTCGGCTTGATAATAATTCCATAATCAAAATAAATTCATATCTCCATGAATACTTGTCGGAATTGGATGATCTTTATATCAATCCTACACCTCTCGACGAGAGGAATCTAATAAAAATATTATTAGCCATGAATAAGATGACCCACATGAAGTTTTTCCCACATGATTTGGTATTTTAAGGGGCATAAGGGGGCAAAACAGGGCGAAACATGTCACCACTCACAAGGTGACACGTGGCAAAGGATGAAGCATCTTGCAGATCGGCAATCAGAAGATGAGGAAAATTGTTGTATCAAGTTTAAACCTCTGATTTGAAAACTTCGATTGAAGGGCTCTGATACAAGGACTGGCACCTGATCATAAGGAGTCAAAGAACCAAGGGCTAAGAAGCAGAGGGCAATCACATATCAGCGATCGCAACCATGGAGCAGCATGTAATCGGCATTCTATAAAGGTGCATATCAGGGAAACACCCAATATCATGGGCCCAAAGCGAGGTGGATAGGTGGCATAAGGCGGGTCGCATGATTATGTGCGCTTTATGTATCAAACCAATGGTTGGGCGAAGAAGTTGTTAAAGGTTTTTTTTGTGTTAAAGCCTTCGCGTTGGCCCTCCCTTATCCTCTTTCCATGTGGGCCAAACCATGTCGCATATCGCAATCGCAAGATTTGGGAGGGTGCAACCAGAGGCAAGGATTAGAGATTCTTGATCTTCGAGCTCCGATATTGCAAAAGGGGCCCAGGCGCATATGTAGTATGGTCCTACGTATTATGCGTTGGGACCGGTTACAATGCAATATATCAAAGAATCGACCCCCATCCCAGCTAAATGGATTTTAGCTCCAGAAGGCTTAGGCCTTGAGTCCCCAGGTTTCCACCATGCAGTTTTCACCTAAGCCCTAGGGGCTAAGGCATAAGGGGCCAAAGGAGATCGGTGATCGCAGCTTTATGAATCATGTTTAGTTTAAAGTTCCCGAACCACCTGATCCCCGATACACTTGTATGATTTTTTCACGTGGCATGATTGGTTCCGTTGGCTTAATAAAGAATGTAAGAAGGGACAAATGAGTTGGTAGCTGTGTTCAGAATCTATTATGGCCATCATGGGTGATCGCTCCCAGTTCCTATAAGTGAAGAATAAAAGCTGTTAAGAACGAAAGTGATATGCAACCGACCAATAGAGTATGAGGTGTAATTTAGCAGAAACGTGTTGGACCAGAGGCCAACAAAGAGAGTGGTGTGGAGATATTTTTACAAGACCATCATTTCAGTTTCACTGGTTAATTCTGTTTTGTTGTTTTTGATTGCTATTGTATTCTGTTTTATTTCCAAGAAAAATATATTTCTGTTGTAATAATTGGAGGCAACAGAGCTTGCATGCTGAGACAGCTAGTCATGTAGACAACTGGAAGCTCTAGCATGAGATATTTTGTAATTTTCATGTTCTCCCTTTCCTTATATAAGGGAGGAAGAAACACTTAGAAAAGGTTCTGAATCCTAAAGATTAACTACATGTTATTTCTGACTCTGTATGACTTCAAACTTGCATCTTTCAGAATATTAATGAAATGGTGACGATTCCTACATTCGAGTACTACAGTATGTTCCCTCTCTGTTTAAATTCCATTATGTTCACATTTCCTCTCTGATTTCATGTAATTGTGGTTGCCACAAATATTTCATATGTTCTTACAGATTCATTTGTATTGACCTGTTAATGCACATGCCTATATGTATCTTTGGGATTGTATCTTTAAATAGCGCTCCATGAATCATAGCACCCAATCCTCTTTCATCCATTATGTCTGTCTTTAACTTAGATAAGTATAGAATTCTTGAAGTTTCAAGCTCTATATGATGAGTTATTCTATCTCCTTCTCTTCTTTCATTGCTTTGCAAAAGCTGATTAAACTGTAGGTCCTCGAACTACTCGGCCTCCACTAGTTCATACATATATTTCTATGAATATTATATGTGAAAGAGTACCAGAAATACATGGCTTATGTCCTTGGATGAATGAACCAACCCATGTTGTTTATTATATATATGTACTTACATATGTGTATAAAATGTATATGATGTCTCCGGTTTTCTGAAAATCATATGAGACACATAAAATCTAGATGTTACCAATCATTGGTCTTGTAAGAAATCTGAGGCTATCTTTGGAAGCGACAACACAGTACAACAAATCATCAGTGTAATTGAGTAAATGAGTTTACAAATCATGGGACCAAGTGGGCACTTCATGTTGGCATGCCCTTCCATAATGGCTTTAAAATGTACAAGTGTCTTCAAGTTTAAGAAGAGGTTAATCAAGGACCCTATCAAGTGGTTTCAACCTCTAAGGGAGTGACAAGTCCGTAGTATATTCCTCAAGTGGCTGGTGTCATGTGATATAATGGTGGAACGGAGTGGGGGCATCAGGGAAAGGCTCCAAGCCACATGCCATAGTACAAGGATAGCTATGATAAGGGAAGCCCACACTTGGGTATATAGATGTAGGAGGGAGCAATCTGGTACATGAGTTACCCCGACCTTTGCTTTTCCACCCTTCTTCATATGCCTTTTTCCTTTTATTTTTTTTCTTTTATAATTGCTCGGGGCTCCAGGGGATGAGAGCATGATGTAAGAGATATAATAGTGAATACCCCCTTAAGGTTGGGCAATTCATCGCCCACCAACGGTTTGGGACAATCATGGGTTCCTTAATTATGCAGGGGGCTAATATAGGGACCCTTGGAACCACTGTGATGGTCATAATGATAGGGGGTAGAGCTCAAGTTGGCTTTTGCTAACGTTCTAAACTTGTATGTCCCAACAATCTTTTGCATTTGTGGTACATTTCTTGTTAAGAGTGGCCAAATTATGCTCTTTACTTTCTTATTAGTTGCATCAACCTTCAGGGCATCATTACAGGCCCGGCCCAAAGTGTGGACAAGGGGAGGGGGAAGCTAACTCCTTGTGGGCCCAATGGACAAATGTGGACCAGGATGGGGAATATGTGAAAAGGGGTTATAATTATTGGAGGGGAGTGATATATGTGGTGTCGGGAAGCGGGACCACGCAACCAAAATCGGGATTTCCCATGTAGTGCCACTCCTAAAGCTAGTAGCCAATAAAGGAGATCCCACGAGACTAGGATACAAGGTTAACCACCAAGTTGGACAAAGGAGACAAGAGTACACACCAAGACTATTCTTTCCACCGACCCCTCCCTCCCCCACAAATTCATGCCCAAAAGTGTTCATGATAAGTAAACAAAAACACCCAACTACGTAATGAAAGCCATACCTTTGGGCTTAGAAAGCCCACCTTCAAACATACGATCATGACAAATGGGCGAGGGAGCATAATGGCTAGCTCAGGTGGTGGAGATGATGGCACATCGAGCTATTTGGTGGCTGCAAGGGGCTATTGATTGTCCTCTGAGGACTGTCTAGGAGAAAAAATTCTCCTATGGATATCACCCACAGGTGGTGGGTAACAATCCTATTCTTCCTTTCTACTACTCCATTTTGTTCGAGATTTTAGGGAACTATGAGCTCCCTCTTAATACCTGTTTCTTTGCAAAAGGCTATGAGTTCCTTAGATGTATATTCACTACCATTGTTAGATCTAAGAGTTTTTATCTTCCTTTCTGTCAAGTTCTCTACTTGTGATTTGAAATCCTTCAATTTTTCAAAGACTTCATCTTTATTTTTGAGAAGATCAATCCATGTCTTCCTAGAATGATCATCAATGAAGGTCGCATAGTATAGATGGCCTCCAAGATTTTTCTCTGCCATTGGTGCACACACATCAGAGTGAATGAGATCTTATATTTCTTTAGACCTTGAGTCACTACTTCAAAATGGTTTCCTTGTATTCTTCCCCAAAGTACATCCCTTACATACTCCTTCATGATCCTCCTTCAAGTTGGGGATGCCTTTTACCATTTTACTTAGAGGGCAATATTTTATAATGAAGGTGCCCATATCTTCTACGCCAAAGCTCAGAGGGACTAATATCCATGTGAATAAGAGCATGAGGAGAATTTGTTAGAAGTCTATACAACCTTCTTTCACGAATCCCAACAACCCTTGCTTTTTCAATACTAGAGTTTTTAGAAAATCAGAAAGGCAGTAAATATTTTCTTGATCTTCATAATTACTTGTGATGTTTCTTATTATTAATATTCTTTATATCTTCTTTCTTTCGTTCGTCAAGCAATTACCAAAAACAACAGCACATAAAACAATAAACACCAGATGTAGGCACATGCCAGGGCCAAACCCCACAGGGGAAAGTCCAGTTAAGATAATTATTCCTTTCAATAGTATTATTTGAGACTCTTCACCCTAGACCAAGACTAGACCTTCCCTCTACACCAAGTCAGCCTCCCAGAATTTCGACCTCTTCCCAACAACTTCGACTATGTAGCAACTTACGACAACTGGCAGCTTCCGGCAATAGTGAAACTTGGAAGACTTCGATCTCCCAATCTAGGGCATGAAACAGAGAGAGAGACACCAAAAATTCGATTTTCCTTGTCTCCTTAGACTTCCCCAAACACGCATTCACTTCGACTTCCTGGCAACATACTTCGTATCTTTTCCCAGCTACAAGAGAACTTCGCACTTATGCCCATCGACAAGAGATTTTTGCACTTCTTCCAAGCTACAAGAGAATTCGAACTTGATGAGAGAATGATGCTCCAAAGGAATTCGATGACCTTCCTTTTATAGGCTTCTTGTGGGGTCGAATAGGGTCCTTAGGCTGACTTGATTTTTTTCTAGGCCAACATGGTGTGTAGGTTACATAATGCATATTTGACTCAATACTTAACATTTTTACATGATTCAAAAGCCCAAGAAGGGTCTCTTTAAATGTACAATAACTTTGTAGACTTAGAATAAATCCTAGAAGTCCTCAGTGGAGACTTTGACCTAAAACATGGTGACCCAAGCATGAAACCCATACTCTAATAAGTCACAATAATAATAATAATAAATATTTTCTTTATTCTTTTGACAAGTACATTACAAGATGACTCAAGTACATCATTGAAGACGAAACTTAGTTACATTTTCCAACACTCCCTCTTAACTAGGGAGGTATTCATAATGTACATATACAATGGAAGATATCAAACTATATGAACCACGAAGAACTTTAGGCACCACAATGCCATGGACGAGATTCCTGACTAGGGAAATCTATCCAAATAGTCACTCAATAGTTTAGGCACCGCAATGCCAAGGACTAGATTCCTGACCAAGGCAATCTATCTAGGTGGGACTAAGATGGACTCAAGCTTTTAACCCCTTTAGGGACCCTTACGCTTACTTGCTAACCATCAACCCAAAAATCCAGGTGCGTATCCAAAACAGAGCTCTTTGATTAACACCACCTTTCCAACTTCTGGACATCAACACAATGTGCCGGCGAGATGTCCTCCCAGGCAATGCTTCACTCAGAAAGCCTCAACACCCCTTGATCCAGTAGTCAAGAATGTCCAATCTCTCCCAATCAACCTGATTGGTTACCAACATGATATCAAATCATTCTAGAGATTCACATGTACAAACAAAACCCCAATCAATAATATACTTTCACATGTACATAATGAAATACAAACCTTCGGAGTTTTCTAGACCACTTTGATGTTGCTTCTCAACTTTTCATAGTAGGACTATCAAACGAATCTTAGACAGAAGATTCCTCAATCATACATTTTCCCTTCCTACTTCCCATGCAACAACATATTTTTCAATCAAATCCTGCTTTCCTTCTTTTAGCAGCGCCTGAAAAAATGCATTCTCCAATTTCCTTCTCTTACTCATGGACTTCACTAGAACTTACGGTTGTTAGTCCTGGTCTAGTGCATGACACATGAAGTAGAGAACCATATCTGTCACTCCCTCTTAATCAGGGAGGATCTTTATTCCTATACAAGGAATATTCTACATCATCCTTTAATCCTAGGGCTAATTCGTTCATTCAGGCTCTCTCTTAACCAGGAAGCACCTCTTCATCCAGAGTCCCTCTTAAGCTTAGGGAGATCTCTTCTATGCAAGCTTCCTCCGGGAGATCAACTTCTTCTTTTCGTCATCAGAGAATCATTCGTGGCTTCCAACCATTTCATCAGAGATATCATTATCCTCATCATGCTTATCACATCAATGAGCATCGTCACCAAGTTGAAGATTATGTACCTGCACAACTTAAATAGCAAGTACAACCAAATCTATAGAAGCACGATGTTAGCCATATTAGAGTCACAGAAACATTTCAACTTTATACATATCAGATACCCAAACTCAATTACAAACAAGAGACAGATACTCTTCAACATCTTGCTAAGGACTTTGTTATACACCCTAGACTACTTCATAACAACATTCATTCCATCTAGGGTTTCAATGTGTCTTCCAAAAGTATGACATACCTTACTACAACATATAGCAAACCCTAGAAACAGTTCACAACACAGATAGATCTATAAAGCATCTATCACCCTTCCAAAATACATATGACAGACTTCTCACTAGGGATTCATACACATCCTAAGCAAATCAATCAAAGTCAATTACAACTTAGTCATTAACTTGACCAACTTCCACTAGGGTTAGTTCTAACCCCTAGATTTTTAATCAACCATCAAACAATCACTAACATGACCAACTACCACTAGGGTTAGTTTGCAAACCCTAGATTTCCGAGCAATCATCAGACTCAACCAAAAATTCAAATTTCAACAATCTCTTCACAAATCTCAAATTATCATATAGTCAACACTCATAAGAGATTTCTACTTCAACTAAGGTTTAACTCCAAAACCCTAGAATTCCATTTTCACAAATTCAACAATCTTAAACAGATCTCAGATTGTTACATTTCACACTAGACAATGTTACTACTAGGTTTTAACTGTACAACCCTAGATTTTCATTTTTCCAACAATCATTTAAATAGATTCCAGATTGTTATATCACTACTAAATAGTTTAACTTCACTAGGGTTTAGCTATAACACCCTAGATTTCCAGATATCATCATCCTAGAATCTCAAACAAGGACTTCCATTAAATCCTAAAACTCATGACCATCAATGACTAGGTCAGAACACATGTCTAGGAATTCATAGCCATACATAAGCATATCATATGTCCAATAACATAAATACCTCTAACCTAGACCAAGCTAGGGTTTCCACCCAAAAGGACATATCTATACATGCCTAAATTTCATCATCATGAAAAGACATTTCATATCATGTGTTAGTCAAACCCAACTTCAAAATGATCAATAAGAGTTATACGCACCACCATCTTGATTACACTAGGGTTTGATCACACAGAGACACATACCAAGGAAATCACTTCTAAGACGATATAAGGTTAGTTCTTACACATTCCATCAAACTCTAATAGGCTACGGTTTCAATGGAGAAAAATAGCAAACCCTACATCACCAAAACTTCAAAGATTCCGAGATTTTAGACCTTATTAGTCAACCCTAACAAGTTAGGATTTTCTTAATCATACCAAAATCCCAAACACGACATCATCGATAAGACTTCAAATAGCATTTCACAATCACCCTAATCAACTTGGAGTTTTAGGCATTCACATTAACATACCCTTCAGTTAGGGTTTTCTAGAACCAGTCTAGGGTTCTACACAAACATTCAAGAACATGCGAGAGGGTGGGTAGATTTATCAAGAGATGAATCACCAAAACAAGAATCACTAAGATTCAATACAGCGAGTCATAACAAAGTTAGTAATAGATCATCAAATGAATAATCCTTTCAATCAATGTATTCGAAGCATACCTTTGTTTCTTGACTAACCTTGTCTTGAGAGATCCTCCTTGTAGATGTTTTCCTTATCAAGACAAGATAGGGAGAAAGGTGATTAGTATTTTAATATAATCAAAACTAAATGTTGAAATTTGGTACCGGAGGACAGGTGGTTCCCTAAGACTTTGATCTTTGGCCTAGGGAAAAGTGTCCAAAAGAATTTAATTTTTCTCCTAAAGTGATTTTATAATTTTTATAAAGTCAAATCTAATTTAAAAGTGACTTTAAGTGATAAAGTTATTAAAGTCTAATTTTAAAGTGACTTTAATAAAGTCAATGTAAAATTAGAAATGAAAAGTGACTTTGGAAATAAATGACTAAGTGGGTCTTTATTAAAGTGGGGTGAATTAAAAAATAGAAAGCGAGATTTAAATGAGCATTTAATCTCAGCCCTAGATCTCAATCTATTTCAGCCATTGGATTTAGGGATTCCCCAAAAGTCACTTAGGCTTAGATTAAAGGAGGAAAAGGTCATTCATGCTTTCATGCGCAGATTGAGAGAGAGAGAGCAAGAGAGCAAGGGAGATTTCTGGACAGGGAGGAGAAGGGGGCAGCAGCTTGGCACACATTCCAAGGCAGCATTTTAGCAAATCCGTACAGCTGAGTTAGCACACAGTGAAAGGCAGATATTGGGCACATTTTTCTAGAAATCCGTACAGCAAGTGCACAGAAATCAAGGAGCAAAAATCCATACAGCAAGTGGCTGTACCTTGGCACGCCAATCGAGGCAAATCCGTATAGCTGTTTCGCTAGTTTTTTTTGGCACGCAAATTGAGGAATCCGTACAACGTATTTAATGGCAGCTTGCACGCTTTTCTAGGAGGCTGTACAGCATTTATTGTTGTTCTGTTTTGTTGTTGCAAGTTTTTTCAGTTGGCTGTGAGGCACGGAAAATGAGATAAGTTGTAAAATTTGCTTGCTGATTTTTTGCTGAATATTTCTCACTGTAAAAAGCATTTTCCAGATATAAGAAAGAGCTCTCGAACTGGTTTTCCCCAAGAGTTGTAGGGGGTTTTTCCAGGGTCACCTTGACCAAAAATCACTGAGTTTAAATGTGTTGAATGGCTGTTTATATGTGCTGATTTTTATATTTTTGCATTTTCCAGCATTCTGTAAAATTTACAGAATTTGTGTTTTCAACAAAATTTATTTTTCAGTTGTTGAATGTATGGATATGGGAAAGGGCATTTAACTATTTTGGAGAAATAAGGTGAAACTGAAAACCGGGGTAGGAAATGAGAAATTTTTACATGGTATCAGAGGTTGAGTGCTGAAGTGCAGTTTGGGACAGCAAGGAGGAAAATTACAGCCTGCTGATTTTTCACTCAGAAAATTCCAGCGAGCTGATTTTTCACAAACAACAGTTTTATCCTTACTACAGCGGTGCTATTTTTCAGTTTTAGGACAACAGGATGTCATTGGGATTGAGGGTGGAGGATAGGTTGGATGGGCATTCCAATTACAGCATTTGGAAGGAGAGAATGCAGAGTATCTTTGAGGAGGCAGAAGTCTGGGACATCATGGTGCATACCACACAGAACCCTGTTGTTGTGCCTACTGATGCCACTCAGTTGGCTGAGTATAATAAAAAGAACAACACCGGTAAGAGACTAATTCTAGACGGAGTCAAAGACCATTGCATTCCTCATGTGAGAGGAAAGAGAAATGCCCATGAGATGTGGATAGCGTTGTCTAATCTCTACCAGAGTACCAATGAGAACCTAAAAATGGTCCTGAAGGAGAAGTTGAAGACCATTAAGATGGGTAATGATAGTGCAGATGGATATCTCACAAAGATTACTAATGTGAGAGATGAGTTGGCAGCAGTTGAAGAGGTCATTCCACCCACTGAGTTGGTGCGGATTGCAGTGGGTGGCCTCCCCCGTTCATGGATGAACTTTGTTGATGGGGTTTGTGCACGTGAGACCCTTCCCACATGGGTGAGGTTTTGGGATGATTGCATTCAGACAAAGATCAGGAAAGGTCAGCTTGGGGCAGCCAAGCCAGTTGAACAGGATGAGGATGTAGCACTCTTGGTAGGAGGCAAGAAAGGCAAAGGGAAGAAGCAGGCTTCCACAAGAAATGGTGGGGGCAAAGGCAAAGGTAAAGGTAAACAGGATAACACACAGAAGGACTATTCCAAGGTGAAGTGTTGGAATTGTCAAAAGATGGGACACTATGCAGTTGTGTGTTCGGAGAAGAAGAAGAAGAAGGGGAAGAACCAGAGCATGGCAACTTCAGCAGAGGTTGAGGACTTTACAGATCATTTTGACCAGGAGTTTGCGTTCACTGCATATGAGTCCTCTAGTGCAGGATCACCTACCAAACAGGTTCAGAGGGAGCATGCTTTTCCCTCGATTAGCGGAGCATCTTTGGGTATCTGGTATGTGGATAGTGGGGCTTCACGTCACATGACAGGAGTCCGTGAGTACTTCTCAGAGCTTTCAGAGAGTGGCACTGATATAGAGGTAGTACTCGGTGATGACAGAGTTGTTAGAGCAGTCGGGGTGGGGACACTGACATTTCATTGGCAGTCCAAACATCCCTTGAAGGTGTTAGATGTTCTTTATGTGCTAGGGATGAGGAAGAACCTCGTATCCGTCTCAACTTTGGAGGACAGAGGATATGAGGTACTATTTAGGGGAGGATAGGTGTTGATGTATCCTAGGGGCACTCCAGCTGATTCAACTAGAGTGATAGGTGTACGCCATGCAAAGGTGTACAAGTTTGCATTCCAGCTCCTTTTGGCATTGAGCAGTAGTACCGACAGCAGAGCTAGCAGTTCTGAGTTGTGTGAGATTTGGCACCGCAGGATGGGGCATATGTATCATGGAGCCTTGAGGACCTTGCGGGAGATCACTACAGGTGTGCCAGATTTCAGTACTAATCACTTTGATACTTGCAGAGGATGTGCGATGGGCAAGTTTGCCAAATCCCCTTTTCCCAGCAGTGATAGCAGAGCGACTCGGATTCTTAATTTGATTCATTCCGATGTGAGCGGTCGGATGTCTCATGTTTCCTTAAGTGGATATGAGTACTATGTCTTCTGCTTGTCACGTATAGCATGTCACGAAGCGCCACAGGAAGTGAAAGCAATAATATTTAGGATACCAAATCTAGCCATAAATTCAGTATCCAAATATGAGTGATGCAAGCATGCATATTGTATATGAAAAGAAAACCCATGAGATAGTACAAGAAGTAATGGTATGAATGAGGAAAGTTTAGTATGGAACTTTGTACAATTTTTGGGATATTGTCTTTTAGGGTAGTAATGAAGAAGACCACACCTTTATTATTGCTAGTGAGAAGACAATGCTACAACATCAAACACTAGCACATATGAGAAAGAAAGGTCATTGAAATTTGCATGTTAAAGGTATGATTAAAGGCATGTCTAATTGGTCATTAGATTATTGTGGTGAACATTGTATATATGATCTCCTGTTACATTGATCCCTACACGAGTTTTTATTTGTTTAAGACTTACTTGCAAGTTTGGATTGAAGGATATCTTGTTACATTGATCCCTACACGAGTTTTTATTTGTTTAAATATGCATGCATGCATTAAACTAGTTGAGTAATAATATTTTGAAATAAAGATAAAATGCATTTATTGTAATTTTACTGTGTTTCAATTTTTAATGATTTTTTACCGTATAGGAATCCAGTTTTATATATCTGTAAAATCTTGGAGGAAGGATTGGAGAGTTTTTGACACTTCCTATATTTGAGATAACTTTTATCCTTTGGTGAAAAGGTATTTTTTTCATTACAAAGTTATTTTACTTTACCTGGTCAACATAGAGGGGTTAAACCATTGATATCCCTTCAAACTGAAATATAACCCCACCCTTCAAATTTGATACCTACTTTTCCTATTTATAAGAATAGTCAAAGCACAATCGGTCATTAATCTACCACTCATACTTATAAAGCTTCTTCGCATCCGCTCGCTTAATACTTCAAAGAAAAACAAGTTGGTAAGTCTAGAACTTCTACTTATAAGAATAGTCAAAGCACTCTCGGTCATTAATCTACCACTCATACTTCTTATAAAGTTTCTTTGCATCCACTCTCTTAATTCCTCACTGCCAATCAAATTCCATCTTGCAAAGAAATATGTAAACGATTGAACTTTGAAACACTGCCAAAAAAAATCAAAATATTAATCCATCAACAATTTGTCAATCAAATTCCTTCCGGGCAAACAAACATGCAAAATTCCCAAACCGGAAAAAAAGTTGTTATTACTGGATTATTAGGTGATTTCATGCAAATTTATATGTTAAGTCATTGGTTCAATTCTTAGCCCTTAATGTAACCTCACCAATATTATATATATATATATATAAAGATAAGAAAACATAAAATATATATTAATGATAACTAAAAAAAATAAAACAAACTTTAAAACCAATGTTATTTTAAAGAGTTTGTATAATAAAATTATAAATTTCCAAGTTGATAATGAGGAGAATGAATAGCTTTTCCAATGACAAAGATCAGGATTGGCTAGGTGCCTCATCTTCATTTGGATAGAATGGCTTTCCATAAACGGGTTGTTTCTCTTAGTTCCAAACCCATATCCAGATCTAAACTCAGCGGCACACCCTTCCCTTCCTACAGTTCCATCAGTTTAAGCAGCACCCAAGGTCGCAGCGTCAAATACACCTATATACACCTAAGTTTGCACTTATTCATTGCAGTGAAGCTCCCAAAACGTCAAAAATGGGTTATGGTGAAGCTCCTAAAAAGCTCCAAAGTACCAGTTGAAGTTTCCAAACAGTTTTGGAGCATTTCCAACCAGCTCCCAAGCTCCCAGGAGCGGGGGAGCGGGGGAGCGGGGGAGCTTCGGGTCCATGCTCTCCAATGCCTAGGAGCAGTACCCGTGTAACTATGCTTAATTGTTAAATACATGCTTATGGTAGTTTGAGTTTGATACATGCATAAGCAACGTAAGTATATGCTGCTCATTACCGGAGACCAAATAAAATTTTATTACAATCACTGATATTGCACAATTGTGAATGCAACAAATCAACACCAGCATTTACATTAAACAATAAATATATTTCTTCAAAGCAGTAGCTTTTTCCTCCTAATAGAAGCCTTTGACATGATGAAAGACTCCTGCATCTGTAGCTTTGCTCATGGTGTGAAAGAACATAAACATTCTTAACAGCCAGATCACATGATAATACATACTTGGGGTTGCTAAACCCCGCGGTTGCAATGGTGTCGTCATTTCAAGATTCTCCCTTGTTGAAGTGTGTAATAAAACAAAGCAACATTCAACCCATCTATTTGACGAGGCCTGGAAGCATCAAGTATACTATATCAAGAGGTGCACTTCTCGAAGCAGATAAATGGCAGAACTTAGCAATTATAGATGTGCTTTGCACATCCAACTTATCAAGATGGTCCCGGGTGGATATCCTAACAGTCGGTCAACAGCAGAATGGTATTGATTATCCAAAAGTACACAATTTTTGGAACTCAATAGTTGTATGCCTTTGTAAGATGTCATAAAAAGAGAAGAATCGCAATGCTGCAGAGTTCTCCAGTTCATCTTGCAACCTTGTGTAGAAAAGAAATAAAATCCATCTTGAAATATAATCCAATAAGAAAGAAATCACCCTTCTATTGTAATGGACTACGATGTGGAATATTGTTTATTTCCAATGGAGTTATAAATACAGACAGGTAATTAAATATAAGCATTTTGTTTTGTTGACAACCACCCAAATGGAGGTCCAGAATCAGGGACCTGTATTTTCATCACAGTTCCAGTTTTTGGAACTGTACAAAAAGTTGGCAGTTGACAGCTTATGTCAACTGTTCCTTTGGTCTCCTATGAGTATGTCAGTTTTACTTGGCATCTTGGTGCAGCATTCTGAATAAGTGGCCAATTTCATTCTTTGCCACACACTTGCCTCAAATGCTCTTATGCACTATGTGGTATTATGTCTTGAGCCAATGGTCCTTGACTGGTCTACTGGACTGCTGGGCCACATGAAAGCTCAGTTATCTGCTTGCAGGCATGGTGACAACCACATGTTTGGGTTTGGGAGCATTTATGCCCATTATTCTTTGAGAGGATTCCATCACCACGACCATGTTTGTCAGATACAACTACCAGCCCAGAAACCAAAGATAGTAAGGTGGACCAACCTGATGCATCGGTTGGGGCAGGAGGTGGGGATAAACCAGTGTCAAACCCTACATCGTTTATATGTTTGAACTCTTATCCCTAAATTTGCCCCAATTTCATATTATCACTCATGTACATATGCCTACTTGTAAATGACACTACCGCTTCAAATGATGTCCCATTGAAGGTTGTCAGATTTTTAAGCAAGTTTTCTTCCTTAAAAACATGGATACCATTACCTAGTGATTTCTAATGGAGAGAATGATATTAATTTTCAAATAAATATCAACAAAAAACCCTCCTAAATACTAGGGGAACTTGTCAAATTTAATCTGTCCATTGTCATTTCTAATCGTTACTGCAATCTGCACCCAATATAACTGAAACAAGCTTTGTGCATACCTACAACAAGCAAACGACAAATATACCACCCGCTTTACTGTAAAACATAGACAAGAAAACATTAGACAAGCCCAAAGCTGAGCTTCTGAGCATGGTGTGATTGGTTACCACCACAAGTTGATTGAACAAGCCTCCTACAGAATCATTTTGGAGGCAGAATGTGTTCCAAAAGAAAATAGAATACATATATCAGAGCATCTGCAAGGATTGCAATCTTATTGAAGAATTCCAACTTAGTAATTATAATTAATTATTTCCCAAATTTGTAGATTTGTTTTTCCTGGATATAGTGTCTTGCCACTGATATTTTCCATTCAACTGCACCTCACAAGCAAACCACTAGGATTGAATTCTCTTAGTGAAATTCACGATGGAAGAATTAAGAAGAAATTACATGTCACTGCATGAATAAAATTTTATGTATGCCTTCCTATTTATAGAAAAATATTCTCGCAAAGATTCCTCTATTTCTAACATTAAGAACCACGCTTTCATTGCAAGTGCATCACAATTGCCCACTAGCAATCACTACCAGTCACTAGCACCCACTATTGCCCACTAGCCCTGATGCCATAGGTGCTCATATTGACTTGAACCAGAAACCCAGGCCTGTAGGCCTCTATGTTCTCTGTTCCAGGGATAAGCTTTGTGGAGCACAGCCACCATCTAATTTGTAGGTTCCTTGGGGCATCTTGGCAAGTTTGATTGCAATGTTTTCCATCAACGTGTTACTAATATGGAAGTAGCAAAATATATGATACATATTTCCCTTCTCTATACAGATGGGCATTTAATTGTAACATCCCATTTTAAAAGCTAAATATATCATTTATCTGTATTATTAAGAGAAATGAAGTAAAATATTTATGTTCTTCGGAAATCATTTCTTCAAAAATACCCAAAGTATTTTGAAATCTCTAAGAAGTGGACAAAGGATGCCCTTCTTAAAGAAATGGCAAAAAGCATTAATGTGATGACAGTATCCATGGCACTATTTGCATTCCAAAGAGAAAAAATACATTTTCATATAATGACAACAATACAACCTGACAAAAATGTAGGATAATATAGAGATTCATGCCTCTATCCACCCAAAAATAGAGAAATATCCTAAATTTATGTTTTCCTACTAGAAAACGTAGTTCAATCAGAATACCAGGTACAGAAAACCTACTCCTTGCAAAACCGGACCCCAATAGATGGAATGTATAATTTCTCCAAGAATGACAACATACAAAAGCTGCTTGTCATTTTTGAGAATCCAACCCAAGTGATAAATCATAAAACTCATCTACAACCCACAATATAACTTTAAAAACAAAAACAATTTCCCATAGAGATGTGGGTTTTTTCAGACCATAATGATGTCAAAGTTGATCTTTGCAAAAAAAAATATCATCAAGATAGACTTCTGACAGGAAAAACTTTTAGGCAATTGCATTTAGAAATGGGCACATCATTACTTATATTCAACACGAGTAAAGATGAAATAATGAAAATCACAAGCTGCTTAAATTTAAATACCTCAAAGACACACAATGATGACAGTTGATCCTGTTGTCAAAGATGATCCCACAGCAAAAATAAGATCACAACATGATTCAATAAACAATCCTTTGTGAATCTGGGCAAAATAACCAGTATATGGATACCCTTGCTCTAGTGGTTAAGGATTTTAATCCACTCTTATAAAAGACTATATCCAATTGTTTATGGCAGGACAACTAATGCACAAACCCTGGTTGGGCAAATATGACAAGCAACACTGAGGCAAAAATCCGACATCACCCACTGATGCAAGTAATGTCAAGCAAAAACGTGGCCATGAAACTGATTCCAAATATTTTGCTGAGAACAGCCCCCCACGCACTAACTAAACATGCAAGAGAAAAAAAAAATTGCATTTTGAAAGTCAAATTCTTTTTGTTGGCGAGTTCAACAAATATATTACGTCCATGAGAACTATCTGAGCTAAACTATATGGGTTAGACTATCTGGGTTGTATTGTAAAAAAATACACATTCAATATTTAAATCCTAATTATTCAGCCAATGGGCTACACTTCACCCTTCAAATCTTCTGATGTTCCATTTCTAACAGGCATGCGGTGGTAGGACACACAAATGGCAGGTGTTGGGATGAGCCTGGGTGAAAGCTCTGGGCAGTTTGGGCAGAATAGCTAGAAGTCATAAGTAAGACCTAAGGCTAACGATACCCATTCAATCTGATGCAACATCTCTTCAAATGCTTTAACATTGTAGATTAACATTATCAGAAAAGTTAACTGAACAATATGTAGACAAAAGATAAAATATGATTCCTTTGGCGAATAGTAAATCATAAGCAAGTCAGACTGTTTTGTGAGGCAATTACTCGAAAACAGAGTAATCCTGCTAAACAAATACATAATCATCATAAACTTTGAAAGCTGGCAAACGGATATAGATGTGGGTACGTGTTATGTAGCATGGAAAACTGTGATTAATCCCAGCATTCCAGATACCAATAAACAAATAAGCTACTTCGTCAACATAAAAATCCAGGAAAAAAAACCTCACGTCCTACAAAACTGAAGTGTCAAAGCATTAAATGCCCTCAGAATCATAACACTATAAAGAAAATAATAGTCTACATTCCGCTTCACAGCAAAATGTACTTAAGATGTGATTACATCAATCTTCCTCCTCAATAATCTTAGTACCTACTCCACTGAGCCCTTCAGGAGGCACCTCCGCCACCGTTACAATCGAATAGAGCTCCTCCTTGGCATCTTCTTCGTCGTTGCGCTTCCTGGAGATTCGAACCCTCATCCTCCTGGGCACACTCCTGATGCCCCTGCTCCATACAGCCTTATTAAGTTTCACATCAAGCCTCACATCGGCGGTTCCCATAGCCTTCTGGGAAAATTTCCTGATCTCCTTAACGACCTTTGGAGCCATTTTCTTAAAAGTGCTGCAAAGGAGAAGTCTGCGAATAAATCCCTATGAACACTTGATAACACTCAACCCTAGACCTTGAAAAATTTTCAAGTGTATGCAGAATAGTTTTTCAGATGCATATAAGAAATTTTATGGAAAAAAACCCAAATCGTCAACAGATCAAACGAGAAAAACCTAATATATGATACCATACAGAACAAAAATTGACTTTAAAAGCTTCAGATTTTCATCTACCAGCCATGGAGACGCTTGTGAAGATTGATGGTGTACTCCCTGGTCACGACCTCGTCCCTGCGGCTCTTTCCCTTCTCCACCATCGTGCCACCTGCTCCGCTCCGCTTCGAGTCTTCTCTCGGCTCCTCTACTAAACCCTAAAATCTACAGAGAAGCTAACAGAAATAAACCCTTGGCTTAATACATTGAGTTGTGAAAACCCTTGTATTCAAACATATTTGATACTCCTTTTACGTCCGTCCAATGTGATTTTGTTTCAATAAATTTTATGCGCGTGTCTTTTGAAAATATGAATTTTTATTTCTCATATGAGGTGTAAGAAAATATACGGAATTAATGGGATTATAGTAGTTGGCATGTTGATAAGTTAATGACTTGATTTAGACTTTGGGGTAGCGTTTGTAGTTATAATTAGGGTTGATTTACGTTGTAAATATTTGGGTTAAGGATGTTTAATTTGTAACGTAACATTTTTAAAAAATCTAAATCCACAAGTACATCTAAATCTTTAAGAATATTGATAAAAATAAGGGATTTAATGTTGGCCTTTTCACAAAAGGAGGTGACATTTACTTGGCATCTACAAATATGTATTCAAATCTCCTATTCAAATTATTATGATGTATTGTGATTTACTCATGTGCTTCATTTCATTGACTTCTTATAGGGAGTGGTTTTGTGAGTAGTTTTGTAAAAAAAAAATTGGGTTATAACTTGATAACAAAAATCATGTATAAAGGTCAAGTTGTTATTCAAAGATGGAAGGGGAACGAACTTTCCCCGAGGTTTTATTCATTCCAAATCTAGCCATAAATTCAGTATCCAAATATGAGTGATGCAAGCATGCATATTGTATATGAAAAGAAAACCCATGAGATAGTACAAGGAGTAATGGTATGAATGAGGAAAGTTTAGTATGGAACTTTGTACAATTTTTGGGATATTGTCTTTTAGGGTAGTAATGAAGAAGACCACACCTTTATTATTGCTAGTGAGAAGACAATGCTACAACATCAAACACTAGCACATATGAGAAAGAATGGTCATTGAAATTTGCATGTTAAAGGTATGATTAAAGGCATGTCTAATTGGTCATTAGATTATTGTGGTGAACATTGTATATATGATCTCCTGTTACATTGATCCCTACACGAGTTTTTATTTGTTTAAGACTTACTTGCAAGTTTGGATTGAAGGATATCATGTTACATTGATCCCTACACGAGTTTTTATCTGTTTAAATATGCATGCATGCATTAAAATAGTTGAGTAATAATATTTTGAAATAAAGATAAAATGCATTTATTTTAATTTTACTGTGTTTCAATTTTTAATGATTTTTTAACGTATAGGAATCCAGTTTTATATATCTGTAAAATCTTGGAGGAAGGATTGGAGAGTTTTTGACACTTCCTATATTTGAGATAACTTTTATCCTTTGGTGAAAAGATATTTTTTTCATTACAAAGTTATTTTACTTTACCTGGTCAACATAGAGGGGTTAAACCACTCATATCCCTTCAAACTGAAATATAACCCCACCCTTCAAATTTGATACCTACTTTTCCTATTTATAAGAATAGTCAAAGCACAATCGGTCATTAATCTACCACTCATACTTATAAAGCTTCTTCGCATCCGCTCGCTTAACGTGAGGACCACAATTCAGACCATTTTTTTTACAGCAAATACAACCATAAAGAAACGCATTGAAATTTCAACTTATTTAGCACACACATTCCTAACACTCATTCAGGAAAACATATCATGACATACATTTACATATGTTTAACTAAGATCAATAGTAATGAAATACATGTGTACCGTTCACCAGAAGGCGAGACTCCGCTTGCTCTGCTGTTGCTGGTACTCCCTTGTGGCTGGTCACCTCCGCGAGTGAATGATGACGCACTTGATCCGAATGCGAATACCCACCGGTTAACAAAGCATAAACATTTTTTTCTGAATATTCAAATTGCTCATATAATGATACAAATATGGCAACACAAGGTTGAGTTGCAACTATGTGTTGTGACGAATGGACAACAATATGATATGGCAACTATATGACATAGAAATCACATCTATTGTACAAACATGGAATGATGTTGGTGTATGCGTTGCAGAGTGATACAACAATTCCAATGCACGACAATTACATAGAGGACTTGGCAACATAATTTTTTTAAATGTCAAGCCTAATTCTTCTAAATTTTTTCTCTTTTGCAATCAATTTTGCTTGAAATCCAATAGGAATTTGTTGGAATTACAAGTTATAGTATGTATAGAAGGAGCACCCCAAAGGGTTTTTTTTTTTTTTCAAGGTAATAAATTCATTTATGCATTCAAAAATGCATTGAAGTAACCAAAATCACAATCTTGCCAAAATTACATCACTAGATTCTCATGAAAGAAACCAAAATATAAACAATTAAACTATGCATTTTTAAACAACAGCGAATGAAAATAGTATATAAAAATCAACTAACAATATGGAAAATAATATTTTTGTGTGATCACAGTGACAAGTATGGTAGAAATGACAAGTTCAATATCTCAAACTATCTTTGATAGCAATGGAGCATAAAAGTCCATGATAAATTTCCTCCATGATATAAAGACAAAAATATAATAATATATAAATATTGAATGAATAGATTAATAATGATAACATTTATTGTGAATGACCTTCATGCATATTATGAATAACCTTTATGCATACTATTTAGGAAGATATTTTTTTTATTATATTCATCATTAAAATATGTTTTAGTATTGTATTCTTTGTAGATTTCTGTGATTCACTGAAACATTTCTATTTCACCTTAGATGATACATAGACTCGCTTTTTTAAATTTGGCATTGTTTGCTTGCATTGATAGCTATTTTACCTTGGAAGTTACAGAGGCTGTTGCTTTTTAGATTTGGCACTGATTGCTTGTATTGGTAAACAGGTGGTTGTGGAGCTTGTGTGGTGCTTTTGTCAAAATATAACACTAAAACAAAGAAGATAGAAGAATTTTCAATTAGTTCCTGCTTGACCTTGTTGGGTTCTATTGATGGTTGTTCTATTACAACTTCTGAAGGTCTTGGGAATTGCAGGGATGGATATCATTCTGTTCACAAAAGAATGGCAGGATTTCATGGATCGCAGTGTGGATACTGCACTCCAGGAATGTGTATGTCTATATTTGCTGCTCTTCGCCGAGCTGAATCTAAAGAAAACCTGATCACAAGCACGGGTTTACCAATTTTTCTGCGTTGGAAGCAGAGGAAGCTATTGCAGGCAATTTATGCAGATGTACAGGATACAGGCCCATTGCTGATGTTTGCAAAAGTTTTGCAGGAGATGTAGATTTGGAGGACTTGGGTATAAACTCGTTTTGGAAAAAGGGTGAACCCGGTGACCCTAATAAGTTGCCTTGCTACAATCCAACTACAGTTTGTACTTTCCCAGATTTTTTTTTTTAAAGACGGAGTTTCTAGCCAGTGGACCTGCAATTCCCAATTGCAATAGCCAAAATGGCGAAGTACCGAGAGAATCGACCACATCCAGACTATATACCCTTTTTTTTTTTTTTGCAAATATTTTTAAAATGTTCACAACTACTTTTAACGAAATATCTAACTGGACAAGGAAGAGATCATACTGCTGCTATGCGGGTTATAAGAATAGCTCCAGCATAATTCACCAATGGCGGGAAGACAAGAAGCTGGAATATTAGTACCCCTACACCTTAAGAAGAAACAGCATATAAAAATAATCAATAGTTATTTGTTATTTATCCGTATCTGAAAAGATAGTAATGCAATGATTCAAATATAAAAATTAGAATAGCAAAAAGATTTGGACTTCTTTTGAATCAAGAAATTAAAATTTTGATGTCGGATACTCCTCAAAAGAGAACATATAGGTCCTTGTTCCTACTGGACCATTGTGTAAAGGAGCTTCAAATCCTCTGAGAAGAGCATCCTGAAAATCACTATGATGGGAATCAATTACACAAGCTAAACAGGAGATATTTAATCCTAGTCTAACCAACGGATTGATGCCAAACTAGATAAGTCCCAGATGAACATACTTATATCCATTCTCAAGTCCCCATTGGATATCTTCCGATTTCAACAGTGGTATCTGATAATTGGGTTCAAACTTCGGACAAACGAATTGGGTACTTACAGATGTATAGCAGAACAAACTAGCAGCTTTGAATTTAAACATTGGCAATTCATAAATCTGACATACTGCAATTTCATGCACTTTCCAATTTGGATTGGGCTCATATTCTTGTGTGATAACTCATGCATCATATAAATGATCATGCCTTAACTTATTCATTATTCTTAGTAGCCATGATTTCTGATTCTTCTTTGATACTTTGTCAGAAAAATCATAAGACACACTGCTGTTGTGAGATGCCATTTTCAACTATTGCAAATCTCTGCTCTGTATTACTTGAGTAGGTAAGTTATGCTATAAGAAGTAAGGAAACTGTGCAACTGCGCAAAACGAGTCACACAAACAAAGATAAAAGTGGGATTGATGATTAGAGATTTATCTGCGGTACTTATCATTGCATAACCAGAAAACTTGAAAACCTAAAGCAGCTAAAAACAAAGGTTTCTCTAGTTTGGAAATCATTGCAGGTAATACCAAAATCAATTAGTAACACAATCAACAAGATTGTGAAATAAAAACCTCATATAAAAAGCATCCCTGGTATTACCCTCAAGTTCAGCTTTTCGTAAATGAAAATTCAAACGAATCACTAGCACTTCTATTCTAGGAAATGTATACAATTTTCATTGGTTTCCAAATATCTAAACCATCAACCTTGAGAAAGACAAACCCAGGTCATGTCTTTAAAGTTTAGAGATATAGGATTCAACAACAGGTCATATGACTTTTTATTCATTTTCATTATTGCAATGCTGCCTTTATAATGATATAGCTAACCAGCATTCACAATCCTCGTTATGATCCAGACCAAACATGTCACTTATGCGTTTTAAGGGATTAAAGTTTAAACAACATGACACATACTAATAAGGATCACAGTATCCACACCTCTTTTTATTAATATTGACCAAATTACTGAAAGTAAGTACAAGGATGACAGTGGCGAGCTCTTTTCATTGTTTTTTTTTTCCAATCATCAAGACCAAATATTGAAATATATAACCTATGGGCTGGAAGAGAATAAAACAGGAGACATATAATAAGGAATTACAATGTTTATCTTCTTTCATTTAGATTGAACTACGTAATGGAAAGAAATGCAATAAGAATTACAGTGTCAAGATTTCGTCATCTTTCTTACCATTTCTTCATCTTTGCCACTTCTTCACTACAAAAATAATCTTCTTTGCCACTAAATAACCTATGAGAGAAGATTGACTTGTTCATGCTATTCCTTTTCCCATCCCAACTTGAAAAGACAGTTCTATACCAAAACAAAGGATCTCCCTCTTGTAGTGCCTTAGTGTTCTAGAAGAAACCCTTTAGTTTAATCTTGTCCTTGGGGAAGAACTTCTTGAAGTTGGGTTTTGATATTCGGATGAATACTAGGACAATAGCTCCTTCCCTTTTCAAAATGAATCCAAATATGTTACTTGAAAGAAATAAAGTACAAGATATATAATCTGGAGTAAAGCAACCATTCTGTTCAAAGTAAATATATAGTAAAACATATACAAACTTCACAGTAAATGCAGTTTTCCCTTCTTTGTGGGTGTTTTTTTCAATTTGGTGGAAGGCACAGGAATTTAATGGAAGAAGGCATACAAAACTATGTAACTGTAGATAACTAGAGCGGTTGGAACTAACATGAAAAGAGGTACAACAGCCCTTATATACCAATGCTTCCACAGGAAAGGGTGCCAAGCTTGATTTGAATGACGTCCATTAATGCCAACATCAGAAAAATGCACCCAAAAACCAAACCACAAGCAGATAAAAGCATTCCAATTTTCAGAAAGTGTTTATTGATGGATGCCTTGAAGACATCATGTAGTGTCTTGCTGTTTATCAAGACTATAGCCTGCTTTAAGCCCTGCGCAACTAAGCTGGAGAAGAGAAAAGAGCTGAATGATACTACCTGAAATGTTAGAAGATTCTCGCAATGTTTTCTCCAGCGATGCAAGCATTGTCGTCAACTAATGTTGCCGAACCGGGAGCGGTGATGGTCAAACCAACAAATACGGCTAATGTGAACAAGGAATTTACATTGATGAGGCCATCAAGAGCAGAAACATGAATGTTGCTAGAGCCTTCGCTCAATGCACTACCGGGGTCAATTCACAATTCAGACTAAATATTTTTTTTTTGATGTGCATCTGTACAACGTTGTTTAGTCCCCTCACTCGTGGATTTGTTGAACAAGGTGTGCAAAACCATCCTTGAGCACAACCATACCCAGAATAGATTATCTTATTAGAAACCGGACCTCGAGCAAGATATGGTTTCTCATTTCGCAAATGATGAAACCCATAAGCTATTTGGGCATCCATACCGATGCTGAAGTAGTTGTAAAATGTGCCTTTATAAGAAGTGGAATTATTTGATGATACACTATCTTCAATCCCATAACCAAGCTGATGAGTTGGAGCTTCTTGTAGTATTTTTGCGATTCCTCCGGCCATCGAACTATCAATTTGTTCACTGCGTTGTTGAAACCCTAACAGGATTGAGAACGTATTCCACCATAAAGTCTGAATGGAAACCTGGCATGGGACGACCATCATCCCAAATCCGTGGAAATATCGAAATAAGGGTTCAACAAGTGAATTGCATTAAAATGAAAGGAAAAAAAAAAAAAAAAAAAAACCAATTGCACAGGCTGGAACATTTATAATGAAGTGAAGGTTTCAACATTTCCAAAAAGAAGGATAACCCGAGTACAGTTGCACTCATTCCCTCCCAAGAACATTATGGACCTATCAAAACAAAATCAGAAGTTAACATCCAAAATAAAATCACAAAGGAAGATAAACCACAACATTCGATTCAAGCCAAATGAGAAAAAAAAAGAGGGCTGGGCTTGGATGCCTGTGACAAAATGAAAACGTCCCCTTCAAATTGACAAATACAATGACGGCAGCCTCCAGTGCAGTGCTGATGCCATCCCAGCGATGCTGATTTTCATCGTACACAAATTCTTGATTCCACACAGCTTCCACCATGGCGATTCTCAGATACTCTGGAATGATCAATCTTTTCCTCAATTTTTCCTTGTCGATCCTGGGGCCGACGAATCCGCGGGTCTTGAAAGTGTGGGTTACGGGGGATCGGGCGTCATTGTGTTTTGTCTCAGGGTATTCATCGTCGTCTTCCATGTAGCTAATTTCCGATTTGTGGGATCCAATGCAATTACCTCTCTGTTGTAGTTCTCTCTCTGAATGCATCATGGCTTTGGACTGCAAAACAACCCAAATATATGGCGGGGATCGATCTCGGGACGTTCCGGAGATGTGATCAGTGGATTTCGTTTGAAAAGTTGTTTGAGACTGGGAACGATTTAGAGCCTCAGCGGCAATGGTGGGATGGAATTTAAAAAGTGAAAAATAAATAAATAAAATATGAGGCTGAGAACGGGGACCATCATTTCGACATTTCGATGATCTAGGTTTATTCCTGGATGATAACGGACCCTCAGTACGTGAGTTGGCAGCGTCCAAGTTGAAAAGATCCAGAATCTCGAATTGTTGAAAAGATCCAGAACCTCGAATTTTTAATTGATCAATTCAACAATTTCCAAGTGAATAGATCAGTTGTATAAGTCAAGTGAATTGGCCCTCTCCTAATCAATATAATAAAATTCTCCGGAACAATTTGAAATCTGACACCATATTTTGCAAATCACTCTTGTACATTATACAAAATTTTTAGGATAGAATGTTGTAGAAATTTAATCAAAGCTAGTCATGGGCCCATAGGTCTCAAGGGTTTAACTTAGCTCTGATACCAAGTGTGAGGACCACAATTCAGACCATTTTTTTTTAATTTTTTTTTACAGCAAATACAACCAGAAAGAAACGCATTGAAATTTCAACTTATTTAGCACACACATTCCTAACACTCATTCAGGAAAACATATCATGACATACATTTACATATGTTTAACTAAGATCAATAGTAATGAAATACATGTGTACCGTTCACCAGAAGGCAAGACTCCCCTTGCTCTGTTGTTGCTGGTACTCCCTTGTGGCTGGTCACCTCCGCGAGTGAATGATGACGCACTTGATCCGAATGTGAATACCCACCGGTTAACCTCCCAGCCTACTCCTTGGGTACTCTTCTTCCCCGCGGACCCCCGAGCTGCAATGGGGTTGTACAATGGAGACAAGCACTAGCTAGTAGAGGGGAGCACACCTTGGCTCAAGAGTCCCCTCTCTAAATCCTCTACCTCACCAAACTCACTATAGCTTCATAATCACTGCTCTCACAACATCTCATCCATCCAACAATAGGGTTCCCCCCAAAAGTCCCCCATTTTCCCATGGCTTGCCCCTTCTTTTATAGGAGTCCTCATAGGTGACACTTGTCATGTCATGCATAATTAATTATTTTGTTATAATTCAATAACTTGATTATTCACCCACCCATGTGTCATTCTCACATCAAGGTCTCCCAAAATTATTTACTTAAATTTTTATTTAAAACTAATATTTTCTTCACTTCAACAAGATTCCTATTTCTTCTCCTAGTTGTCTCTTTATTCCCCCCTTTTATTCCTTAATTTGTGTTCATTACTTGAAGTCAATTAATGAGTCAAGATTTTATCCCCAAACTACTCCCTAATTTAACTCAAGTTATCTCCTAGATGGATATTCTTATGTTGGTTGTTGCCACATGGAGCTTCTCTACATTTCTCTAAATTTAATTTATTATTCTCATTTTAATTCACCTTCCCCTTTTTTTTTATTTAGGTTTAAATTAGTTTAGGATTAATCTTCATCCTTACTATTATGTTTGTCTTTCCCCTTTTTCCTAATTAAACCACATAATCTTCCTAGTATTTTCCAAAATGGGACGGGTAGAGTTTTTAAGGTACTTTATTTTAATTCTTCCTATGATCCTCCTTATTCCAAGTTTTATTTTTGATTTAATTACATTGGTTTCTAATCATCATTTACCCTTGATGTAAATTTATCTAGTTTTCATTCCTTGCTTATATTTATTTATTATTATTTATTTTTAATGATTCCAAGGATGCCAAGTTTGGTTGTGCCCTTCAAGAACTTCCCTAGAAGTTCCAAGGGTGCCACACCTAATAGCTTATTTGTGATGTCAAGGGTGCCAGTTTGGTTGTGCCCTTCAAGAACTTCCCTAGAAGTTCCAAGGGTGCCACACCTAATAGTTTATTTGTGATGCCAAGGGTGCCAAGTTGGTCGTGCCCTTCAAGAAATTCCCCTGAAGTTCCAAGGGTGCCACACCACTTGCCCTTCAAGCATCCAGTGATTACGAGGGGAAAGTATAGTGCAACGTCATAGACCACTGTCATCTCTTAAGTTGTCTGTTATAGTGAGACTAATGGTGTCGGGGATCAAGGAATCTGCCTTGATGCGCGCCCCCCGGTAAAGTCCTCATGAGCGAACCAACTTTGGAACCTCCCCTCATGGCATCGTGATCTTCAAGGCGAAGGTGTTTCAACCCTTCAAGCCCAAGTCACGGCGGGAGTGCTAGTGGGTGAAATCAGGGACTCTGTCCCACCCCTCCCATGTAGTTCCATCCACTTGTACAACCCCATCACCCATATGTGAGTCATTCGGTCAAGCAACTAATCTGTGCCTGCAACCATTAATATATCATCAGAATATAGTTAAACATATATGGCAGATTCCAAGATCGACTTAGACTTTCACAGATAAAGTAATATAAATTTTCATCAAACCAGGTGTCATCGACATGTCATATGCGGGTGCCTCTGATGGTTCCCTGCCATACTCAATAATCATCAGTAACACGGTTTCTCAATGTTAGTTGATTATCATAATAGCTTCATTAACAATTCCTAATCATTCACATCATTGTCCATTGTAAGTCTGAACTAAAGGAAGTAGGTAACATAGGGGATACATCCCTCATGGCTATTATCAATAATCATCAATGGAAACATACATATTCATTAAGCTATCACATCGTAACATCGTAGAAATATACCTATCCATAAATTTATCCTCATTATGCTTTTAGTAGAGCGCATACATATTCTTACTACCCTCATCATAATTTCAAATAGAGACCAACTTAACTGTTAATATTGCAATCATCAAAATACTGATAGATAAGATACATAACCATTCATGCTACCATAATATCAATGGAAAGCATTCATAAACATCACAACCATGAATATCTCAATCGCTAATAATAGTGTCATGGGTCCAGATCCTCAATCTGAGGTCCTCGAAGAATAGAGTGTCTAAGATAATGTCGTATCCGGGTCAAGAACTAGAGTGGGCACTACATACACCCCCTCTTAACAGTGGACTTCGTCCCGAAGTCCTTAGAACATAAAGGAGGAACGGCTACACATAATCTTTGGAACCCTTCCTGAAACTCTTGCCAACCTTCTGGTGGGCAGGTTAAAATTTTCCCAAGGTATCTATAACACGAATTCCGTTATAACCGAAGGACTATATCTGGGGAACATTGCAACCCACTTTTTGTATAAATGTACAAAACATACATTATTAATAGTTACAGGAAGCGTCATTCATAAACTTTTCCAACAAAATCATCATAATCAACATCACAACTATTTAAAGCAACAATTAATAACACCCACCTTCCTTCAAATGACAAATTGACTAATTTAGGAGAAATCTCTCTAGTTTTATTCCTTCAATCATGCAATTAAGATAGCAGTAATTTTGTATTAACTCAAATTCGTAGGGGATGCCTATGCCTTTTTCATAGGAGGAACTACCCACCTTAAGCTTGGACTTCAATATTTGTAATGGTCAATAATAATTGTGTTAATTATTGTTGATATTTCACCTATGACGTAATCCACCTTTGTTTACCATGTTCTAAATCTTCAATTTTGTTAGGAACTACAATCAGTACTTTGAACTAGTCATAATAGATGCTTTTGAAGAACTTGGTTGTGGAGTGGTTGTATGTAGAGAATTAACACTAGATGAAAGTTTTTATATGTGTTCCTTTAAATCAATTATATATTTCTTTAGTTTGTTGTGACTCTTGAGTTCTATTTTTTTTTTTTAAACTCTAATATGAGTGTTTTTAGATCACTTTTATTTTTCTCTAGTTTTCATGATTCTTGGCTTTCATTTTCTCTTCAACTTATCATGATTCTAATCAATCAATGATATGTTTGTATTGAGTATCTACCACTTGCATGTTCTAATTTGTCCACTCTAAATTGGCCTTTGGAGAAGAAATTTTAAATTTTGTAGTTTAATTATTGGTAGTTGAGTGAATGAGGTCTTCCATACTTAATTGTATGGTTTTGCCGTTCCTCAAATTTCTTAACAAAGCATAAACATTTTTTTCTAAATATTCAAATTGCTCATATAATGATACAAATATGGCAACACAAGGTTGAGTTGCAACTATGTGTTGTGACGAATGGACAACAATATGATATGGCAACTATATGACATAGAAAACACATTTATTGTACAAACATGGAATGATGTTGGTGTATGCATTGCAGAGTGATACAACAATTCCAATGCACAACAATTACATAGAGGACTTGGCAACATAATTTTTTTAAATGTCAAGCCTAATTCTTCTAAATTTTTGCTCTTTTGCAATCAATTTTGCTTGAAATCCAATAGGAATTTGTTGGAATTACAAGTTATAGTATGTATAGAAGGAGCACCCCAAAGGGTTTTTTTTTTTTTTCAAGGTAATAAATCCATTTATGCATTCAAAAATGCATTGAAGTAACCAAAATCACAATCTTGCCAAAATTGCATCACTAGATTCTCATGAAAGAAACCAAAATATAAACAATTAAACTATGCATTTTTAAACAACAGCGAATGAAAATAGTATATAAAAATCAACTAACAATATGGAAAATAATATTTGGAGTAGTCTACCTAAGCTGTAGAATGGCCCTTTTTCCGGCACTGGCCGGAAAATCGTCCGGCTCCGGCTACCGAAAATCTTCCCCTCCTCCGCCGCCATCTCTCAGCTCCACCACCCTCTTTCTCCGCCACCTTCCCTGACCGCCCTGACATTCCCTGACAAAAAACAAGATGCAGTTAGAGCGCCTGACATCCCTGACCGATCGGGGATGAGCTGGAATTCACGCGGGGAGTCGAATCGCCGATTCGAAATGGTCACCCGCGCCCCATTCAAGCTCTGATACTCACTACCCGCTCTGCTCTGCGCGCGATTCCGCTCTGTAGCTCGGAGGCCAGGTACTCCTCGCTACTCCATTTCAAAAAGCATCCGTCAAGAAAAATGCTTCCAATACTGTCACAGAATATTTTCTTGCTAGCGTATGATACGCATGCCCGACAAGTCGAGGAATTGACGTCTCCCCAGTTTACAGCACATATTTGAATTGGTTTCTGATCCAGGGATCCTAAAATTATGTTTCTATAATAGGGGGCCTGATCTACAAACCAGGAGGAAGCAATATGCAACATGTGACAGCCATATCATTCCTGCTTTTGGCTTATGCAAATTACTTGGGTCATTCTTCACAAGTTGTGCACTGTGGAAGCATCGCAGTCACCCCTGCCAGACTGCGGGCAGTTGCTAAAAGCCAGGTACACTCAATATATTTCACAATATCCAGGTAGCTAGCAAAATATATGCATGAAGTTCGATGTAATTCATTATTACTTGCCAATTAACCTAATACCCTGTAACATTAATGACAAAGTGTTGAACCAGTGTAACCCATGATTGTTACCCATTTTCAATTGCACAATGTTCAATTAGATAGCAAGACGTGAGCATGCAAATTGGATTTCTGCGAAGGAAATGGGTGACCCATTCTACATTACACAATGTTCAGTCAGATAGCATAATGTATGCATGAAATTTGATCTCAAATTGGTGATCATAACTCATTCTGTCTGACCTGCAACTGGACTACATATTGGGAGACAACCCTATGAAGCTCTCTTACATGGTGGGATATGGCTCTGGTTTCCCCAAATACATCCATCACAGAGGCTCATCATTACCCTCTGTAACACACCATCCAAGTCACATAACATGCAAGGGTGGCTCCCAATACTTTTTCAGCAAAAGTCCCAACCCGAATCTTCTAGTGGGGGCAGTGGTTGGAGGACCAAACACCAGAGATCAATATTCAGATGCCCGGACATACTTCAGGCAGTCTGAGCCTACTACTTACATCAATGCTCCACTGGTTGGCGCCCTTGCATTTTTCCGTGGTCATCCTTCCTAGCCAGTATGTGAAAATTAATGTGCACCAAATTCCTCTCACAGAATTGAATAGTCTACCTAGGCTGTAGAATGGCCCTTTTTCCTCATTTTCCGAAGAAGTTAGATAAAAGTGTCATAGTGCACAATGAAGCAGTGTCAAGTTAGTGGTTCAGGTCATTAATTGACAAGAGGAGGGATCATCTACAGCACAAATGACATGAGGAAGGCATCAAAAGCATGGACAACACCATGATTTCTTATGTAAAGGAGACAAATGTGTTGGTTGGTATGGACAGGATGTAACCTCTGCTCACTATTTTTCTGAAGGCATATGAGGTTGGTTGTGCTTGTGTGATGCATTACCCTTCTGGTTACTTGCTTATGGTGGCCAGCAACTCTTTTCTATGTTCTGGTCTAGTTTCAAGACTTCACTGATTTGAGTGCTATGAAAACCAAGGCCAGTTCTCGACAATGGAGCACCCCACTCATCAAAACAGTTCTAAGCATATCCAGTTCTGTTTCTAGTGGTTCAATTTGTTGGCTTTGAGATGCCAAGACAATGCTCTGTACATGAATGGCTACAATCAGCCTCTGTAGGTGATGTCCACTTGTGAGGGAACTTTGGACGCTGAGTTTTTGTACTCAAGAAAGACTAATAATTACGATGTGGATTTAATGTATTATGGGGGAGCATTGAAGATACCGATATCAATAAATCTGTTGTTTTAACATTTTAGGAAACGTTTTAATGGGTAGTTGTATGTCCTGTCAGGGAGTAATCTAGAAAGTTCCTTGTAAGTAATCTGGAAAGTTTCTTGCAATGTACCCAACATAGAGGCATGGAGCGTATAAAAGGAAGCTAGATGCAAAGTAACAGATGGGAGATTGGGTGAGACAAGATGCTCCTCGTGGGCAAAGTTTATCCTTTGTATTTGTTGCAGGGACAGTTGGTTAATGAATTATTTGTCTTTGTTATTCTCCCTAAATCTGTGTTGTCTCATCTGAATACATTTTTGGTTTGCTAGCAACTTTTCGTCTGTGGTTTTATTACATAATATAATCTAGTTTATCTCCGAGTGTTTATTTTGGAACACTTGGTCATCATCTTCATGATCCTTCATGCAACAACGTATATCAGGAAAACCATCACTTACCTATTAAACACAAATAATGTTCATATAAAAGTTTAACAGTGATATAGAACCAAAACAGATCGCCAAATTCTAAAGTGCATTCATTGACCTTCAGGCATGTGACAATACAAACAAAAATTGGCATGCCATCAATTAACTTGAAGGACAGAGCTTCACATGCAAACAAATATTGTTGAAAAGCTAAGTTGCACAAAATGTGGAAATGTGTACAAGTTTCTGAAAAAGGAAATAGAAGATCAGTTTTTTTTCACTGGAAAGATTAGAGTGAAGTTGCGGGATCAAGTTATGTCATAAATATATTTATTTTAGAATTTAGAAAGCTAGAAGCTAATACAAGAATATTTAGCAAGATATTATAGTTCATTATGATGCCACTAGCTCAGATTTGAACTTGGGTAGGGAAAATAAATCCTGAGTTAGAAAGACAGTGGTCATTCCATCCAACAGCTAGAGATACCCCAATTAACATCTCCGCAAATAAATAATTTACATACTTAAGTCTCTACTTCTTTTCATAAGATTTGAATCAATAACTTAATGAAACTAAACCTTACATCAACATACTGATTTATTTTTCACTGTAATGAGTATCTAGTTGATTGCTTAGAGTTGGCAACTTGGCATTACCTTGCATTGCAGATATGATAGTGAAAAGAGAATATAAATCTACATAGATGTGGGTCAAAATATTAGACACATTGATAATTAATAACATGGAATACTATCATCAATTTCAATGCTGAACGGGGTTTGTCGAATCTTATAAGTTTTTGCATTAAGATGAATCACATCAGTTCCTCATTTTCCAAAGAAGTTAGATAAAAATGTCATAGTGCACAATGAAGTAGTGTCAAGTTAGTGGTTCAAGTCATTAATTGACAAGAGGGATCATCTACAGCACAAATGACATGAGGAAGGCATCAAAAGCATGGACAGCACCAAGATTTCTTATGTAAAGGAGACAAACGTGTTGGTTGGTATGGACATATTTTTTATTTGTGTACTCTATAAAACTACAAACTTGTATTTATGTAAGCATTGAAGGTTATAGAGTATGGACAGGATGTAACCTCAACTCACTATTTTTCTGAAGGCATATGAGGTTGGTTGTGCTTGTGTGATGCATTACCCTTCTGGTTACTTGTTTATGGTGGCCAGCAACTCTTTTCTATGTTCTGGTCTAGTTTCAAGACTTCACTAATTTGAGTGCTATGAAAACCAAGGCCAGTCCTCGACAATGGAGCACCCCACTCATCAAAACAGTTCTAAGCATGTCCAGTTCTGTTTCTAGTGGTTCAATTTGTTGGCTTTGAGATGCCAAGACAATGCTCTGTACATGAATGGCTACAACCAGCCTCTGTAGGTGATGTCCACTTGTGAGGGAACTTTGGACACTGAGTTTTTGTACTCAAGAAAGACTCATAATTATGTTGTGGATTTAATGTATTATGGGGGAGCATTGAAGATACCGATATCAATAAATCTGTTGTTTTAACATTTTAGGAAACGTTTTAATGGGTAGTTGTATGTCCTGTCAGGGAGTAATCTAGAAAGTTCCTTGTAAGTAATCTGGAAAGTTTCTTGCAATGTGCCCAGCATAGAGGCTTGGAGTGTATAAAAGGAAGCTAGATGCAAAGTAACAGATGGGAGATTGGGTGAGACAAGATGCTCCTCGTGGGCAAAGTTTATCCTTTGTATTTGTTGCAGGGACAGTTGGTTAATGAATTATTTGTCTTTGTTATTCTCCCTAAATCTGTGTTGTCTCATCTGAATGCATTTTTGGTTTGCTAGCAACTTTTCGTCTGTGGTTTTATTACATAATATAATCTAGTTTATCTCCGAGTGTTTATTTTGGAACACTTGGTCATCATCTTCATGATCCTTCATGCAACAACTTATATCAGGAAAACCATCACTTACATATTAAACACAAATAATGTTCATATAAAAGTTTAACAGTGATATAGAACCAAAACAGATCGCCAAATTCTAAAGTACATTCATTGACCTTCAGGCATGTGACAATACAAACAAAAATTGGCATGCCATCAATTAACTTGAAGGACAGAGCTTCACATGCAAACAAAGATTGTTGAAAAGCTAAGTTGCACAAAATGTGGAAATGTGTACAAGTTTCTGAAACACAAATGCATCTAACTAGTGCTACTGTAGAAATTTGTGCAACAAGTTCTAGGACATGCAACTACCTATCTCAGTAACTTGATTAAAATTAGGTGACAAGTTTGATTAATGAGCAATGTGAGATATATTCGATTAGATTATTTATGAGTCACTTAAGATTGAACAAAGAGACCAGTGCCTTCATAACATTGCTCAAATTACAAATTAGAAACAGTTGCAAGTAGAATGCCAAGTCACAAGTTAGGTAACTGCTGCAATGGAAAAGTTAGTACGATGAGATGGCATGATATCAAATATGAGAGGTATGAAATATTGCTTGCAAAATGAATAAAGCTTGTACTTCAATGATATGACAATATTTAAGCAATGTGACCAAGTACAAGAGCAATAGTGGATAATTGTAAATGCAACAAGATTAGAAGCCCACAGTTTTCAGTAGAATGCTAAATGAGATGATGCAAGACGCTATGAGAACTGCAAGACGCAGATTAAATTGTTTCACTGAGCTCACAATTATGTTCCAACACCAAACCACTTGCAACCAATATTATCAATTAAACAAGTATTTCAAAGTCACTCAATGAAGCAGCATTGGAAATGATGCCAAGGTGATTAGGTGAGCTTTATTATGATTCTCTTCCACTTATGGAGATGTCAATTGTAAACAAGAGAAATTTCAAACTTATGCAAGCACCATGATATGAGTACTTTGAGATGTGATTAACAGTGATTTTAAATGAGGCAAATGCAGCAAGAGCTTAATGTGAATTCCAATCACGAAATGCAATTTATGACTATGTAATGATAAGAAAACAACAGAAAATGAAATAGGATAGTAGCTAGCTAAGAGACAGAAGCCTACCCTTGATACCTTGACAATATCACGATTAATGCAATTACCAATCTGTTATGCTTTCGACTGCCACAATAATGCATGAGAAAACCAATGTAGGACTAATAAATGCACCAGACCCTAAGATATACCAATATCAGTCCACTGTATCTACTTATTACTGTGATGAAATCAGCTCTCAAGATCATTCACAAGATGCGTAATAACCAAATTTAGAGCTAAGAACAATGCAAGGATGCCTTTGTGAAGAGAGATCAAACCACTGTAAGTTCAGTTCAGGCTTCTGCAACAATGATATCAGTCCTGTAACAATCAAATCAGTCATAAAACATGCATAAGATAATAGGAAAACAC